>CM076579.1:905324056-905548137 GCA_034641835.2 Pinus albicaulis | reverse complement strand
TATTCAACTTCCTCAAGTCCCTTGAATAGCTTCCTTGGGTGTCTTAAATCCTGTTGCCACCTTTTCCAGGGTGTCTTGAAGCCTGTCCCTTGAATAGCTTCCTTGGGTGTCTTGAAGCCTGTTGCCACATTCTTCCAAAACCCGTTGCCACCTTTTCCAGGTTGTTTCCCCTTCCCAGACTTCTTGGAAATTGAATGAATTTTGGTTGCTTTAGAAAATCTCTCTCAGTCCGTTCTGCCATGGCTACAGGAAATCGAGACTCCCGCCGCGGTCGCTCCCGCTTCTACCAAAAAAAGAAGATTTTCTTGAACTTTCATATGTCTTTCCTAATGTCTATCTGCTGATGTATAACATATTTTGCTATATCTCTATCATTTCCTCTTTTTCTACAGGGAGGTATGGTTTTCTGATCATGATGGGATGTGGTTAAAACCCCCTGTAATATGTTTCCCACTGTATTCTTTGCCTCTCTTTCTTAGATAGGTAAAGTATACTGTTGGATGATATGTCTTGTTTTTCTTGCTGTATAGCTGAGAATATGTCTATATGCATATGAACTGATTAATATACATCAACGTTTTTTTCTACCTGAAAAAAAGGTTTCCAGGTCTGGGTTTCTGACTGAATCTATATGGACATTTCTATCTAGTTAAATACCCTTCTGTTTGCAAGATTGATTTATCTTTTAAGATTTTGCATTTGTGTGTTGTATGCATCAAAGATTTCTATTCCCATTTTTTCTATGCACATCAATTCAACTACACAAACAATTAAATATAATTTAATATTATTGTCTGCTAAGTTAGTTTATGTTTTAAAAATGTGTAGTGTTGTATGTAGCAAAATATTCTATTACAGGTTTTGTTCTACATATGCATTCAGGTGTTTTGAGATATCCTTGTGTGTTAGGTTATTTATGTTTTTAAATTTTGCAATGATATGTTGTAATCTTTTTATTACAGTTTTTGGTTTGCATGTTCATTTTGGTTGCAGAAATATTCTCTCCATCATAATATCATTGTGTTTGATATCTTGATTTATGTTTTAAATTTTGCACTCACATGTTTTATCATTTTGTAGCAAAGTATTTTTATGCCTGCTATATTAGGCTCTCTCTTTTCATTGAGCTATGTGTATGGTGTGGTTTCATTTAGACCATTTTCAACCACAATAGTGTTCTCTGTCATTACTGCAAAAATAAAAAGCACAAGTTAGACATTATCATATTCACATAGGAAAAAAAGGGTTTTCCTTAATTTTACATATTAAAATGTCTTTGAAAAGTTATTTCTATTTAAAATAAAAAGGTGAAATATTAGTTTCAGCAATTACTAGAACGAATAGATGGTAAGGCCCACAACAACAACTGCAAAAGCAATGCAATATAACCAATCAACCTACATCAACAAAACATATGGTCTTGAATGAGTTTTTGGACTCTTTAGATATAAATGTACACCGTGGCAATGTATCTTATATAAAAATTTAATCCATGTGCTTAATCTTAACATTGACACAAATGGAATACAATTTTACTCACTGCTTTATGATAGAAAAATATGCGGATGAGTATTGCTCACATATCTGCAGTCAAAAGGGATAGATTAAATAGGGATGCTCCGGTCATGTCTATAAAAGATAAATTAAAGAAGCATGACATATTAGTAATGCAAATTAGATATGCGTGTACCAATTATGTTCATATAACACAACAAATAGATGATTCAATACAAATGTCACATAGAAGTCATACTTATGTCATGGGCCTTCAACTTAAATTATATATCTAGCATTACACTAAGCTATAGGAGATAAATCAAAGAAGCATTTGAATGTAAATTAAACATGTGTAATAATTATGTCCTTTAGTTCAATAAATAGATAATAATTTGCAAATGCCATATCTAAGCTATATTTCATCTAAGTAGCTTTCAATTTAAACTTATATCTAATGTTAAATTATATAAAAGAATAACAATAATCCAAAATTCAAAATAATATTTAGAGTTAGTATAAAATGTGACATATAATTTTCCTGCGTGGAAAAACATAGTTACCGAGAGTTCAAAACTCATGCATTTGAATACAAAGTGGGTATACGAATGAGCAAGTAGATTTTTTCTAGAAATGAGGAAGTGAAGGTTTATAGAGAGCCACACAAAATTGCAAATTCATACCTTAACAAAATTGTTAGATCCTTTTAAAGAAAACGAGTCATATAATAAACTTTCATCGAAATATATGATAAATTCAACACAATTTTATGAAAAATAGTATACCATTTTTTACATTTCACATAATACAAATAGATAAATATTACTTAAGTATTGTTATAAAGATTTAACTACCCATCGAGAGATGGCCAAGTGATTGAGATAGGGCATCATCACAATAAAAAACCAAGTAAAAATTGCAATAATCCTAGAATCATGCTTTACATAAGGTAAAATTGGGGAACTCATGACTTACTATAGATAAAAAACATTTACCCTTACCAAAAAATATATGATAAAAATTGACAAACTACATAAGCTTAAGCTTAAGGGGATATAATCCTTCTTGCCTTCCATATAGATAATGAAAATGATTGTTCCAAGTCTCATGTTGCTTCTCATGTTACTTAATAAACCTTGATTGGAAAGAAAAATAGGAGGGCAGAAATGTAAGAAATATAAAACATAATGAAACACAACGTAAGAAATAGAGAACATAATTAAACACACACATACATATCTCTAGACAATCAACACAATTATTTTCCTAGGAAATCCTTATATGGGAGACAAGCAACCCTAAAAAGTAATGATGCTCTAGACTCCTTTTTCCCTAGGAAATCCTTATGGGAGAAAAACAACACTAAATTGTAAACATGCTCTACTCTCTTTTCTGGTATGGAAAATATGTCAGTACAAAGAAAGAGGTAATCTCTCTAGAGTTAGCTAAGACTTTTAGCGTGTAAGGTTGCTATAAAAACTTAACTTCATACATTTCTCTCTCTAACTTCACACTCCTAGTTGTATTTTCAACTATGGAACAAAATACAATAACACAAAATGGAACTCTTATTCCTCCTAGTGGCCAAGTATTTAACATAGCGTGATAGCCAACTAGGTGTAAGATTTGACTTCGTCAACCATTAACGAGGTTTGTGATTTTAGACCTTTAGAGTCTTGTTAAAATTTCACATGTAGCTAGCTTGCTATGCATGAGTAATGGGGCTAAAATTACATTCTCTCGTACCATGGTGGTCAACATGATAAGTCAACTTACTAAAGGCGTAAATTTTGAATGAACTTCATTTGATGTTTTTCTTGCACCATTGGAGATGTCTTTAAGTGTAGAATAATGGTCAAGTTTTCGGCACAAGGGATAATCGTTTGACCCCCAGAAATGTCATTTAATACCTCAAAATGACTCCAAAAGGTTTTAGACCCCAATTCTCCACCCACCATTAAAATGACCCTACAAGTTGATTATTTCAGTTTTTTCACTCTATAAGCATCAAAATATATGACAAATAATATAATTATCCAATCTATATCATTATTTAATAATTTGTTAAAATTATGAGTAAGATATACATCATGGAATTTAAATAACTATCATTAATTCATTGAACACCCTTGTACATTCCTTGTTGATACTTTGAAAGTAGTACGTTTTGAAAAATAATTTGTTTATGGATTCTATTTTCCACATTCTCTCAACCATATCAAAAACCTTCTTATAATATTTGAAACCATCTATATACAACTTTTTATTTGTTTCGATAGGAATTAACATATTGAAATATTAATTGTATTTATGTCTTGTGTGCTAAGGAAGGGAGGTCGTGAACCTTAGGAGAAGAGATAGTATTTGTTAAGTTAGGAGGGATACTTTTTATGAGATAGAATTAATTTAAAATGCTTCTTAAGATTATGTAACTTTCGAACCATAATTAAAAATTTATTTATTTATTTACTTATCATTTAGTTGCTAAAAGTTGAAGAATTTATGTTGGTAAATAATTAATTAGGTCTATTTAAATCATTTACCACTTTTGGGTTTTTTGTTTCCGTGGTTTCATTCATAATTTCACTTTTTTGCAAATTGTCAATTTAAATTTTTCACACCACATGTGCACAATCAAAGGACCTAAGGTCTTTCCCCTACCAAAGTATGTTCTTTTAAAACATGTTTTCTTGGTGATATGGGTGATTTAGAAATGATTGGGAGAGTGAAATTCCTCATTTAATATACAATATTTTTGGTTCATGCCACTAAGCCAAGAATAAGGATGCACTCCCATTTTATTCTCATGATTAGGTTGTAATCATGAGGCTCTCGCTCAAGAGTGGACCTTCCCAAAATATTGTGACGTCTTGTCACAAACAAAACCATCAAACTGAAAAACACATCATGCAAGAAACATAGCTCGCTGACATATCATTTTTCTCCTTCAAAGGAAAAAAAATCACATCATGTGAATATCTCCATGTACTCTTACATATTGGTGTACAAAACCATCAACCAAATACAAGTCGACAAAGCATGCCTCTTCAAACAACTAACTCTCAAGTCAAATAATAGCTCATGTACAAATTTCCATATTTGTTGCATTTAAGTGTGTTAAAATAACTCTACTTTCAACGTCTTGCTTCATGCAACATGCACCATACTTTGAATTTGCAAAGAAATTCATGAAACATCAAAATACATGCAAGGCCTTAATTGGATAAGAAATCTAACCATTCGTTACCAAACCATTTCAATGGCGCTTGTTTTAGCTTCACTTCATCATCATGTGAATCATCCTGACCCTCATCGATTATGGAATCCTCTTTTCCATTCTTGTCATTATCTCTTTCCACCTTCTTCAAATGTTGTGGATGACTTGTTGGATACAAAGTCCAACACTTTTCTACAAGGTGACCTTTTTTATGGCAATGAGTAATAAACAATTGCAACTTATTTTCAACATCATTTTCCTTGTCCAATGGGCCTTTGAATTTTTGCCTCATTTATTTAGAAAGTTTCATGTGCATGGATATCTTCTTCCAACATTTATAAACATTATGATTATTCAAACCACAAAAGGAACATGCAAGTTCTTTTCCAAATCTTATGTGAATATTTACCATGTTTATCATAATCAAAAGCAATTTGATTAAAGGCAAATTTATACCTTGAACATTCATCGTTGTCGCCTTCTTGAGGAGGTGAATTTGATGAGGTAGTGGCTCTCCTCTGAATACTAGCAATGAATTCAATGACTCTAGAGCTTTCAACATCCTCTTATTTTACATTCTCATCAGCTGCATGATTATTAACATCTTCTTGCAAAGTGGGTGTCAAACTTTTCCATTCATCATGAACACAAACTTCACAAGCTTGAGGTAATGAACACAAAATAAAATTCTTTCTTGGAATAGCTTCATATGCCTCCTTGGATTTGGAGCATTCTCCATCATGTTTTCCATAACCAAGACACAAATAATTAGGCCTTTGATCAACAACATTTGGCTCAACTATGCCTTGTACATGTTTGCCTTTAACCCTTTACTTTCATAGCACATTTTCATCAAAAATATTGACCTTATTCCTCTAGTTTGTCTCTCAAAAGCACGTACACATTCATTTTGAGAGGAAATTGAAGATAGAAACCAATAGCTAATTCTTCTAACTAACCTTGACTAAAATGAGCTAAATTGTACTTTGATACCAACTTGATTTGAATATGGACAAACAAGTTTTGTTGGGCTATCTCCCTCATCAGTTAAATAAAAATGTGTTTAGGATCGTCTAAAGTTAGCCAATTGGGAAGGGGTTTATGTGTCAAGATTTAAGTGTATTTTGTGAGAAATTTATGAGTTAATTAGCTTTTAAAAACTCATGTGTACAACAAATAAAATGCAAAATTTTTATTTTGGAAATTTTTTTCCCTCAATCCAGATTCCGATCATTGGACATGTAAGAGGAAGAAAGAGGAAATTCACTTTTCAAATTCTAGACCTTGTCTAAACCAAAATAAACTAGAGGTTTGGTTTTCAAATACATTCACTTATTTGGAAAAGTTCTAGCTACCAAAAGTCCATATGCCAATCTACCTCCCAAGAAATCCATTTATTACACCATTGGTTAGTTTTTTGTCTTCCTATATTCTTTATCAACCTCTTCCAATGATTCTTGAAATGTGGATACTTAAATCCTTCCTAAAAATTTGAGCTCTAAAACGAGAAGACATACAAGGTCATTTTAAGTCATTCCTCTATCCAATTATAAAAACCAAGTGAATATTTCTACATATTGATTTCTGTCCCATAAACTGTACAATATAGGTGGAGTTGCCTCGCCCTAAGCGAGATGTTTAAAAAACATAATAATAGAGAAACAATTAGTGACGTCACCAAAATATGTAGCCTCTTCAAGGTATCATATCCTCTCATCAAGGTCAAGAATCTATTCACCAAAATTTCCTATGGAAATGATGGTTTAAGAAACAAAACCAGACAAAAACCTTCAGTGAGAACAACAAAATCTAAAACCACTTCAAGGTCTTCAATCTACTCGTAAAGTTAAATTTTGTCTTGATCAAGTCCAACAACAAAGAAACATTCAGTGACAACACCAAATCTACAACTTCTTCAACGTCTTCTAAACCATCTTCAAAGTCAATATTGTGTGCATCAAATTCCTCAGCAAGGTCATCAATGGAGTCATCAAAACTACTATTTCAAACTTCAATGCCAAAAATAAGTCAAAAGAATTCAATTTCTCCTCCAAAACCTTCTTCTCTGAGCAAAGCTAGCATGATGTCGTCGAGAAATTCAGTAATTCCACAAGGAAGTTCTATCAAAGTTAAAACAAATCCTTTTCATCCATATTTAATGCCTACTTTTTTAGGTGGAGCACCTCCAAATTTAAGGACCACAATGCCATAAAATACAACTTTACCTAATAGGTGTAGACCTAGAACCCCCAACTTTGCGTGACATGTACAATTGAAGATCTTATGGTAAGCAGTGTGAGAAGAGAGTCATGGTCACTGAGTTGAGCAAGAGAAATAGTTTGGTATGACAACCGTGATAGGTCTAACTGGTAGACTACCAAACTACATGGTAATGGCATTCAAAATGTGAAAATTCCCATTTCACTTGGAAATAAGATGGTAGAGAAAGGTATAGATGAAAGGAGATATCCATCTATGGTAAAGAAATCAAATAGTTCTATCAATTCCACCTTGTAACTCTAAGAGACATTGAATTAAATTTCATCTCAAGACAATGCTTTGGGAGGACACTCTCAAAGCCAAACTTCGTTATGGCTTTGAAACAAATGGTAAGTATCAATACTTAGCAACCTTATTTGCATAAATTTTTCTAGCATGGACCTTAATGTCATAGCCTTCTTTTGCCTAAAATGAATGCGAATTTCCTTGCAATTTTGCTTGCAACATTCATAATTCATGCTCATGGAACATGATTGTGTTGCAACTGTGATAACATCTGCTATATGCAGAAGCTAATAAAAAATGATCGAAAATGACATTTTTGCTCTGTTTTTTTCAAGATTTAAGGAAAATTACACCAAGTAGCTTCCAGCCTCATATGACCATCATGTCAAACTCATCTCAGGATATTGTCCAAGTAAGAGCCACCAAAAGAAAGAAATCTAGTATACATGACTCTCCAATTTCAATTAGCAGCAATGACAGTTCTAAGTATGGTGCAAACATTGCTCCAGATCCTCAATGGGGCATGTTTGATGAAAATAATTTGGGGAGTGAGAGAGGGAGATGGTAGGAGAAAAAATTCAAGGAATCCACGGGAAATTGAAAAATATATAACTAATAAGGTGAAGACACTTTGTAACCTAAGAGAGAAACCTATTAGGAAATGGGTAAAGTTGGTATTACACACCCAATTGGATAACCTCGAGGAGAAAAAATTTCTCCCACTTTATTTGTTGGCATAACTTAGTAAGTGTTATTCACTAACATGTATTTTGTAAAGGCCTTGACCTAGTTCCCATTCAACTCCATCCACCAGGTTGTAGAGGATTCCAAGCCTAATTTCATGAAAAGTAAGTTGGGGATGATCACATTGACCTGCTTGATGACGTGTCTATGAAGATTAACTACCTTGAACTATTTTTTTGTGTAGGGAAAGAGACACATTCCCATGTCTGAGCATGAAAACGTTATTTGATATTGTTAATGCCTCTAGTGTTTACTTCTACAAGTTCTATAGGCAGAGTCTGTAAAGGGCCAGGTAGCCTCTGGATCTCATCTTTTATGAAAGGTGACATGTCTAGTAAATGCCCCTACAGTCAATCTCTAGAATGGATCTAAATAGAAGTTCTTCATTTTAATATCCATAAAACACAACAAATTTAAGGTAAACTATGTACATGTGTCATTTCTCCCACAAACTAAAGTGTATAAGTGGTAAATTTTATACCAAGTGTGCTCCCACCATGTAAAGCGCAATTTGGTGAACTTATCAATTTTATAATTTCTTTTTCGATTAAATTTAGTTTCACACATCAATTATTGCTTTGAAAGTTGTGTTCTACATAATTTGTGTACACTAAATTACAAATTGATTTTCTGAAATCTATTTTGTGTAAATGTCAACCAATAGATATATATATCATGGAGGATGAACGACGAAGATCAGCCGAATCCCATATGGAGGTTCAGGGATCGGGGGATGTTCACGGTATTTAAATATAATCTTAAATATCCATACATGTGTGTACATATGGAATTGATTTTTTATTAACTTTGTGAGTTAAATTAGTTGTTAATAAGTTTCATATTTTAATTTTTAGGAGGTAAGAGGAGAAGGGTTTCTACTCCATCCATGGAGCGTGCCCATGGTTCAACCGGTCAAGGTATGGTTCACGCAATTTAATCAATGAATATGTATATGTATTTATATATACACATGAATGTATTTTTCAATTGATTATAAATTCGTATTTGTTTATGAAGCTTCTCCCTCATCTCGAGAGGTTGGTGGTGGCTTAAATCCACCTAGAGGGCCATCAATGAGTGGTAGCAGGTTGCATGAAGGGGGTGATATTTATTCCCCCGAAGGCCAATCAATGGCTGCTGGTTCTCAACAGGGTCATTTTGGGTCTGGTTCTCAGTAGGGTCATTATGGGTCTGGTTCTTAGCAGGGTCATGTTGGAGAAGATGCTAACCAACAACGTCAAGGTTGCCATCAATTTCAATATTTTTTCATTAAATTTGTACAAATTTTTTTACACGTGTTTTTTCTAATATAAGAAATTATATATATATTGATGCAAAGGCCGAAGATGTTCAAACTAGTGGTCAAAATAGACACAGGGCAGCCCGCTACATTCAAGAAGAAGGTTGTCAACCCAGCACAACTTATCTGCCCGAGATTACTGATATACCATGGGAAACCAACATGGCGGAATGCACCTTACAAAGGTGTGAAAGACTTCATGCAAAATTGCAAAGAGATCTCGTGGCTTTGTCTCTACCTGCTGAGAGTCGACAAAGCCTTGAAATAGTTACACATTCATTGGGTGAAATGGTAAATGTGTACAGAAATCTTGGGCCAATGACTGATTCATTTGTAGAAATGATGAGAAAGAGAAAAGAAACAGTAATGGGTCCAGATAAATGGGAGGACGTAAAACAAAAATTTACAAAAGAAGTGGCCAAGTCAATGTTTAATTACAAGGAAGGGCCAAAAATAAAAATGTTGAAGGTGCAGTATTTCAAGCACCTAGACATAGCTCGTTATTTGTATGATAGGCACCTTGCGGCCTATGGAAGGCTCCCATGGAATGATGAGGTTCCTGTTTATTTTGCACAAATGTTTTATGCAGAATTTGTTTTGGGTATGAAACCCAACTACAATGACCTTCCGTCAGAATTTTTTGCCCCAGGGAAAGGTCGATTATATGACCGTAAGGGCGCTAAGCGAGATGTGGAGTTTCCTCACCCTGAGCCGCCATTGGTGAGTCGACAATTTCGAGTCAAAACTTTGCTGTCAGAGATGGATGCGAATTCTCAAATAAGTCGAGAAGCAAGGGATGTTATGATCGACAATGTTCATAGCGGATTGGGTGGAGTCGATATTTGTTTAAATCGACAAAGAGAACGTGAAAATGCACGTGCCAATTTTGTGTATTGTACAAATGAGGAGATTGACAACATGAATGTTGAAGATCTCCGAATATATGCAAAAAATTGTCGCAATGGTTTGCAAGACCTAATTTTTCATGAAGAAGAGGGCACCAGAATGGTATGTGTTAGTGACCTTAGGGTTTGAAATTATTTTAACATACATATACATGTGTACAATTTGTAATAAATACATGTGTATGTACATGTATACATTTATTTGTATGTGTACATTAATCTAACAAAAATGTATGATTATATGTTAAAACACCATTTGTAGTTCTCACACATGATGCGTGACGAAAATGTTAATATCACGTTCGGGACCTCTGGTTCAAACAATGCAGATGGGTCTGACCATCAAGATATGTTGGCAAATGTTAGTGTTTTTTAAGTGATTTTAAAATAAATAATTGTGCACACATGTACATGTATGTATATATAACTTGATAAAATGTTTTAACAGATACCGATTCCGTTCGATGTTTTTGGGATGGCGGTACCTTCTTCTTCCTTGGGAGATGTACCTTCTACTTCCTTGGGAGATGAGCCGTAAGTATGGACAATTTTTCACAAGTTTAAAATTTATGTTTAAAAGTTATATATATATATATATATATATTCCACCTCAAAAATTTCCATTAAAAATTGAGATATATATATATATATATATATAGAGAGAGAGAGAGAGAGAGAGAGATCTATATTTTGATTTATTTAAATTTTTTCGAATTTAGGTTCCTATAGAAGATTTCTTTAATCCAATGACTCTAGCGACAGAGATAGGAACATGCACAACATTTGAACAAGTTGTCTTTAGTTCCTTTTTTCAATATTATTGAAAATAAGTTTATATATGTACACGTGCATTTTCATTTGAAATTTTTTAATATATATATATATATATATATATATATATAACTGTACATGTATATTGTATAGTTTATCGCTGCAGATGTTCCTATGGGAGAACTTGTTCATCAAATGGAGAGGGAACCTCATGAGGTATTACATGATTTGTTTGTTATATTTTGTTTTTTACATGAAGTTATAGATACATATATTCTCATTCATTTTTAAAACATCAAATTTTAATGTTCAAGTACATGTGCATTGTGTATGTAGGTTTCCCATGATGCTTCACATAATAGGGCGCGGATTGAGACCCAGATAGGAAAGACACTAGATCCGTCTCTATTTGATGGACATGATTTGTAGATTTGATTTCAAGATTTAGATGGTCTTAAACTTTGTTAAACTTGATATAGTTTGATACTTGTGAGATCTACAATTTTTGGACGTATTTTATTACATTGTTAATATAATTTGTTTTATTTAATTTTTGGATGGTTTTAGTAATTTTGGCATGTGAATGTGAAGTAATGTTGTCATGTAAACTACATTTGGCATGTTATGTAATGACGTGTTATAATTTGTTTTGTTTTTAAAATTTAAGTTTTGGATGCTTGGAGTACATTTGGCATGTGAAGTAATGTTGTGATCTATATTTTTTTGTTAAATTAAAAGTTAAAAGTTTTGGATGGTTTTAATCTACATTTGGCATGTGATATTTAATGTTAAATGTTTGTATTTGATAGTTGAATTATAATTGGCATGGCATGGCATGTGAAATTTTTAAAACTCAAGTTTTGGATGGTTACAATCTAAATTTTGCATGTGATATTTAATGAACTTTAATGTTAAATGTTTCTATTGGATATTTGTTCACTATAATTGGCATGGCATGTCAAGTAATGTTGCACAAATCCCTTTTGGATGGTTGAAGTACATTTGTAATTTTAAGATTGCTTTTGATCTCTACATGTAGTCTTGTTTGAATGGAAAAATTTCCAATAGGAAGAACATAGCTTTTCAATGCAACTAACCATGTATCAATTGAGCTCTAATTGAAAAAAGAGTTTAAAGAAGTAGATATATGTACAAATTATCCCTTTAATTTTGATTGGAAATATAAGTCTAGTACATATATATGTTTTTTGAATTTGGGTCAATGTCGTTAATGCACTCAAATAGGTAGCCTTGTCGATTTATTTACATTGTGGAAACTTTTTACCAGAAAATCCAAGTAGTTTTTCATCAATGCACATAGACAAACTACTTGGAACAATTAATTGCATTCTAGAACATATCTAGATCCAATACAAGTAAAATTTTTCATCAATGCACATTGAACATATCCGACCATTGGACAAACAAATTTTGTACTAGATTTTCAATCAGGAATAGAGATGTGGGTCAAATACCACCAAAAGTCGAAGAAGTGATCTGAGTCTCTTGTCTGAAAGGAATTTTCATACAAAACTATACTACAGATGATTTATTTACATTGTGTCCATACTTTTTACTAGAAAATCCAACCAGTTTTTCATCAATGCACATAGAAAAACTAGTTCTAGTTAATTGCATTCTAGAACATATATATTGAGTACGTAAATAATTTTTCATCAATGCACATAGTAAAACTAGAACAATTAATTTCATTCTAGAACACACACACACACACACACACACACACACACACATATATATATCCAATACATATAACATTTTTCATCAATGCACATATATAGAAAAGCTACTTTCAGTTGATACTAGAGCACGTGCTTGTACCCAAACAATTTGTACATGTGCAAACACTTGCACAAATAACATAAGCAACTCAATTTTTAGTTGAGTACTGGAAGTTATAAAACATATTTAATCCAAAGAGAATAAATTGTTGGACAATTCACTCAAAAAAATTCTAATGGAATTCCATCTTCAATAATATGTTCATGATCGGATTTTGACATTTTCCATCTCTTAATTTTCGATTTTTTCTTTCATTGAAATTCTATCAACTTTATGCGTGCCGCACACACCAAGTGACTATATTGACAACTTATGGAATCAGGTTCATAGTCTTCAAAGTAAACAAAGTCTCCACTTTGATGAGATTGTCTGAAAAAATAACCTTTCAGTGTAATAGACCCTCTGTCATATTGAAATCCGTGATCATTATGGTTTTGTAATAATTTCATTTTTCGTTCAGTGCAACACATCAAATAATACTTCACATTTTCGTCATTGTCAATAGGTGCAATTACAGCAAAAACATCTCCTACACAATAAAATAAACTTAACAAAATTATACATATTTAAATTTATTTCTAGATCTTTAAATCATTAGAAAGTAATTCAAATGTTACCTTCTCTAACAAGATCAGAAACTCGATCACCATTGGATGATATTGTAGTTTCCTCTGATTGCATTTCTTCAAACATTGCAACAGACATTTTGCCCTTTGTATTTAGCTCTGTATGTTTCCAATCATTCACATACATTTGTTTTCATAAACGTTATTGGATTTTGTGTTGTCTATGCAAACATCACAAAAACAAGAATATTTTCTTTTATCCAATGCAAACACATTTCTGGATGACTTTGTTTGAATTGAATGCAATTTTCGAGTCCCTTTTATTGTTTCAACGTCACTTCCAATTGATCTATCTACGTCTTCGATTCCAATATGCCAGAAAAACCTTTATATGGAAAATTAGAATAAGAATTTGTAAATATGATATCAAAATACAATCAAAGATAATCATTGCATGATAAATGTACAATGTTTAAAATTAGATTTCCAATATAAATTAAATTGAACGTACCTTCACACTTCCTTTGATGGGTTAGTCTCATGGCTTAGAGCAGTGATGCACCATTGAACAACTCCTTCAGCGTTCACAAGTTGGCTTGCGGAGTGGTTCATTTTATATCTTCGAAGTGCTCGTTTTATGCATGCTCCTGCACCGTCATGTTCTCCTTTTCCATGGCCAGTCTCAAATAAATTCCAACAATGTTTAATGCAAGTTTTCTTATGAATACAACACAACCAAAAGAATGATCGTGCAGATTTGAATTGACCTGCGCATCCGTCTGACCATATCCAATGTTCATTGAAAGTTATTTCACGATTTTTCAATGAATCATAAATTTTTGCAAAACAATGTTGTACAAAGCATGTATCATGTGTACGATTGTTACTGATATAAAAGTGATATTCTTTAATGATATGTCGATTTTCACTCGTGCTTTCTATATGATCGACATTTTGTTCAGCATGTCTATATAGAATATGCACGAGCATGGAGACTTTGTCAGAATGATAGTATTCACTCTAAATTTCTTTTTGTGGAACAAATGTGTAGTTTTCTGTAAAATCAATCACTAACAAAATGGTCCCTGGTGGAAAAAATTCACGAGATTTTTTGAATTGCAAGTATTGCCATCGAGCTCTATGGGAATGCTTGGTGTATTTGTAAATTTCTGCCTCAAACTTTCTCATGAAGTCTATCAGAAAAATTTCGTCTTCTAGTAATTCAATTATTTTAACACTATTTGCACCTTGAATTTATGTATCGATATATTCATATCTCTTCCATTTCACTTTCATGTTGGAAAATGATTGATCATTTATATCAACACAATATTTGTTTTGAAATTTAGTCAAATTTCCACAATCATTCCATTTTTTACCACCAACACATTTCTTTTTGTAAAATAGTTCATCGCTTTCTCTTTCACATAGAATTTGAGATATGAAATCACGGATAGTGGAAGGAGGAGGTGAATCCTTCCATAATGTTCTACCGAAATCAAGGAATGTGTCATAATATAACTCAAATTCCACATGATAATGACAACAACAAGTGTCGCGTACGGTGATAGGTTTTACATACCGTGGTTTTCGTTGAACAAAAGCACTGAGTGAAACATGAATTTGATGATTCTCTTCTTTGAACTTGTTGAATAACTCTATCTAAGTGGTTTCCAAGAAATATTTTTCATGTTCTTCGTACTGATTTTGTGTTATTCTTCTTCGCATCACATGCCTTGCAATTGACGAAACACGCGAATTGTTCTTCCAATACTCATATATTATTTTTTTAACATTTTCTCCAAGTCTATCTTTGTATGGTTGCCTACAAATAGCTCTCCAACAAGCGAGTTCATCATTTACATCTATTTGTAGCCGAAATTTCTGATGTTTGTGCAAATTTTTTCACAAGGTTCCCAGTGCTCGTGCCATAGATTTTACCAAACGATTCTCCTGAGTACTTGATGAAACCATTTCCATCTGTATTCCTCTACGTACAATTGAAACATCTTTCTCTCTAGATTTCTTAATTGACTTTATAACACTAATATTTTTTATCACATCTTCCTTCATTTTTTTATCTTTGGTTGATTTTCGAATACCCAATAGTGTCGTAGCTTCTTTTAATTTCCTTAATGGTAGGAGACCTTTCAACATTTGAGCCTGAACTGTCACCCGCTCATTTAAGAAATACTTTTCAAAAATGCAGTTAATACGATATCGTATAACATGGTCAAGTTTTTTTATCTCCATATGTGTGAGTGTCAACATTTTCTAACATCTCATTATCGATAGTGATTTCATCTGTACATATTCGAAAAAATAGTACATATTCAATAAATAACTAAATTAATAAATATATCTATAATTTCAATGATATGTGCATGTGTTTAATATATATATATATATATATATATACCTTGTGATTCAATTTCTTTATTTGGATTTCTTTCAATATTTTCACCATCTTCAATCATTGGTTCAATATCTCTTTCACTTTCTCTTTCAAGATTTTGTATCTCATCATCAATGTTTTGAAGAATATCTCTGTCTATTTACATTAAACAAAATATTTTTCAAATTAGTTCATCAAATAAAAATTAAGCTTCACATTTTACATTAGGAAAATTTTAAATATATCAATAGATCATAATATTTACATTTACATACATGCTTCAATTTCTACTTGAGGTTGATTTTCTTCTTCAATATTTTGAGGAATATCTCTGTCTGTTTACATTAAACAAAATATATTTCAAATTAGTTCATCAAATAAAAATTAAGCTTCACATTTTACATTAGGAAAATTTTAAATATATCAATAGATCATAATATTTACATTTACATACCTGCTTCAATTTCTGCTTGAGGTTGATTTTCCTCTTCAATATTTGAGAGGGCTTCTAACTTTCTTTTGCGAGATTGTCTCGTCTCTTCTCTACGTTCCTCAGGGTCTCTTTCTTGATCATATTTTCTCACACAAGTTATTCAATTTCCCATGATAATAGGGTATGAAGTTCAAAAAATTTCCTTCAAAAAACTAGACAATAACTCAATTACAAAAAATATCACAAAATATTTAATTTAAAAAAATTCAGTTTAAATTTTTTGCAAAAAATACATACTCCAATCCAAAACACTTACTTTAAAAAATCCAAGAGAAAAATGTCTTATAAAAATGAAACGAAGCTCAAAAGATTTACTTCAACTCAAAGCACGTACATACCTCCAAGAAATGTCTTTTGAATGTACGTCGAAGAATTTTTTTTAAGTCCAAATTTTTTTTTGCAAAATCAGGCCGCCTCCAAGAAATGTCTTCCAAAAAAATTCTTTAAACCCAAAATAATTCTTTGAAAAATTAGTTTGCTTCCAAGAAATGCTCTTAAATCCAAACTTTGAAGAAATTTTTTTAAACCCAAACCGAGATCTTTTTAAAATCAGATGAAACATAAATATACTATTACGCACAAGTGATTAAGAGATTATCTACTAATGAAATTCAACTAGTTATAGGCTCTCCACGTTCCTAAAATCCCTAATCCTTGTGGTTCATAAGATAAACCAGCAGTAACCCCTAAGCTGGGACAACAAATTCAAAGGAAATAGTCATAAAGCTAATATGAAACCCTAGCTAAGGTGTTAGACAGAGTACCCCTCAATTGAATATTTTGAGAAAGAGTCCACAGATTGAGGAGCAGAGCACGTAGTGCGAAGCTATGTTTGAGTCTTAGGGGCTTTGGGGTGTGTGAAAGCCCCTTATTTTTGTAAGGGATGGGAATTTTTTGTATACCTTGATCTTCGCTGATGGTTTTCTGACCATGATTTTTTAAATGTAAAGAATATATAAGGAGGCTAGGATAATCTTGAAGAGATATCATATTTGAAGATAGAATGCACTTGGATATAACATTATATTGAGTTTTTGTTCTTTGGTTTTGGTTAGAGAAAAGGCTTATGAAACTCATTTTTTGGCTTGATGGCGCCTAGACCCAGGTTAAAATATGGCTGCATGAACCAACAAAACCCACTGTTACCGACCCTTTCAGCAACAACCTGTTGCACAGACCGACGTCTCACTGGAGGAAATATAGGGGTATTCTAGAACCATTTTTCTGCATCTAGAGGGAAAATGGAATGTGGCTTTAGGGATTATCTTCCTTTCAATACTTGACAAAGCTTCATGCAACAAATTTGTTAATTCTACAACCACAGCTCAACGCTTCTATTAAAATAACTTGCTCACTGCACAGTTATACTTTAACGACATAAAACAACATAAATAAGCATCATGACTTTGTGATGCAATTATAGATTAGAACCCTTACTTAGCACATATAACATAAAATAGAAGTAAAGAAAACAAATAAACTCAAAAAAAATATCTGCCTTCAAAAGTATTTCATTAATGCTTAGATATTCCCAACACAATAATTCGTTTGCTGGATTGATGGGGCCTAGAACTAGGTTTAGATATGGCTGCGTGAACCAAAAAAAACCCACTATTAATGGCCCTTTCAGCAATGATCTATTGCGAAAATTGAAGTCTCACTTGAGGAAATATAAGGGGATACTAGAACCAGGTTTTCGCATCCAGAGGGACAATGGATTATGGATTTAGGGCTTATCTTCCTTTAAATAATTGAAAAAGCTTCACAAAACAGATCTGTTAATTCTACAACTGCGGTTCAACACTTCTATTGAAATAACTTGAAGACTATGTGATTATAATTTAACAATCATAAAACAACATAAATAACAATCAACATGAATTTGTGATGCAATTATAGATTTAAAACCTTACTTAGCAGAGATAAAATAAAATGAAATTGAAGCAAACACATAAACTCAAAACACAAATTTTTCCTTAAAAGTATTTCATTAATGCTTAGATATTCCCAATACAATCAGTTCCTCTCTGTGCACTCAGCTTCAGGGTTCTATGCACTCAATTGTAGACTTCCTAAGGTCTTTGTGCACTCGCTACAAGAGCCTTTTCTCTAACCCAACCCACAACACAAAAACTAAATATAACATTACATCCAAGTGTATTCTATCATCAAATATGATATCTCATCAAGCCTATCCTATAATCCTTATATAGTATTTGAATTTACAATACCATGGTCTGAAAACCATGGGCAAAGCTCAAGGTATACAAAAAATTCCCATCCCTTTACAAAATAAGGGCCTTTGACCCACCACAAAGCCCCTAAGACTTAAACATAGCTCAATGTCTTGCGCTCCGCTCCTCGATATGTGGAGTCTTTCTCAAAATATTAAATTGAGGGATACTCTGTCTGACAAGCCCCCAACAAAAAACTATGACTCGTCCCTAGTAACTCTGTCGGTGCACCCTCAATATTTGATTTGTTTCTGCTCAAGCCATCCTTTACGGGTGGTACTGCTTTGACGCACCACTTTTCAACTTCTCGAACTTCTCTTAGCAGCATCTCGATAACTGGCCCAACTATATTTTTCGTAATTTGTTTTTGTGCCTCTTGTGGTGGTTTCCGCTGCTTCTCCATGTTCTATGAGAGTTGACTGGCCTAAGATTCCCACGACTTTGTGGTGACCTTAATGTATTCCATCTGTTATAACTTCGAACGAAATTGTTATTTAATCTTTTGTACTAGAGGGTCCTCCTGCAGTGATGCCTATACATCCATCACATCTTCAAATACTTATGTGCATTCCTGGAATATGGATTCAATTTGTTTAGTGGCAGCCTTGACCTCTACTGTGTGTTGTTCCCATACCTTTGGTGGAGTGGCGGGCTGCAATTTCATATGTAGCTCGATTATCGGCATTTTCATTTCGATTCGGACCTTATTGACTTCAGACCTAGAATCCTTTACTTCCATGGTGAGATTTTCCACTTTTTCTTCTGGGGTGGCTACAGCCTGAATCTGCAACTCAGGTAGGTTGCTACAATCCTTTGATATGGCTTCCTCCAAGTGTTTCCTATGTGCAGTTTGTGCATTGCGCTCCTTCACACCCAACTGGTTTTCCTTGGACATCCTTTGTATTTCATACTTAACATAATTGATAACCAATAGGGTGCGGTGTTCTCAGATATTTAATTATTCATTAATGCCCTCGTCAAACTCATGCAATGTCTTCAAAGGCAACACAACAAGGTTAAGCCTTGTGTTCTTCCAATGCACCGCCTGCTTCAGTTGGTTTACAGTATCAAAACATAATGTGCTTAGAGGGATTGGCATCGCGTGGGTATCAATTGTAATGGCGAGGTCATGATTTTCCATTCTTGCACTTGCTGGTGCCCTGCTCACTTGAGCCGCACTCACTTGAAGCCCACTTGCTTGACTCATGCTCACTTGTACCGCGCTTGTTTGAATCTACAAATACTTGAGGCCTTGATGGACTTATGCCAATACCTTCTTATACTAGTCCTCAATGTTACTCGATAGATGCTCAATGATATGCTTAACAATGTCACCAATTTGATCAAATTCCCCTTCAGTGAGGACCAAGATTCAAGGTCGAAAAACCTTTTGGACTTCACCTTGTTCTGCACCTCTTTGCCCTATGGCTACCGTATTTTAGTAATAAAAGGGGAGGAGGGTTTTGTTGGATTCATCGTTGTATCACCACCCTGATCATCGCTGTGATCATCACCCCCTCCTATTTTTGGAACCTCCATCTTTGTCTCAACCTCCACTTTGGTCTCTATGTCGGTCACAAATGTGACTTTATTTTGTAGCTTCTTGGTGTCTTTCTTTCTTGTCTACACAGTGGAATTCGTGCCATTCATCCCTGCCTACTCCATATTTTTGCCTTAAGTGGGTGGAGTTGGCCAATCACTCGACCATTCATTGATGATGGCTATGACATCTTCCTTTATCACCAATTATGGTAGTTCATACCAGACCCCAAAAAGGTCCTTCTTTGCTTGGATGTGCACATAATGGAAATATGCTTTGAAGTTCGCAACCTGCCAATATTTTTCCAAAATACTTGGTGACAGGCGGTGCTTTTAGCTAATCACCATTCGCAGACTCATCTTGAACCCGACCCAAAATATTTTTTTCACCATCACCCAGGCCAACTTTTTGGAATGCCACAATGAGGCATACCATGTAGCCTACCAAATATTTGGGTCCTTAAAGGATAATTGTGACTCATCGGGCTCCTTCCAGGCCATCACCACTATTAAGAGCAAGAGCCACACATAGTGTAACTACTTTCCCTCCTCTTGAACCTCGTGCTAGTCAGCTAAGAATTCGTTACATAGGTATCTTGGCTAATTATATACGATGACTTTGCTAAACTCCGTAACCAAAGAAGCCATCGGTGTGGAAACCTCCTCTGAGTGGCACTTCTGCATGCTTTTTCCTGTCAAAACATGTGTGACAAAGTGAATCGACCTATTAGTGATGGAGTTAATCAAGTAGACCCTGCTTCCCTTCATCAGACCATAGTATTGCTTCATCTTGTCTGCCACCTTCTTGTCCCGATCATTGCCCAAAAATGCTTCTGTGGGGTCTAAGCCGAGACAAGGAAGTTTCATGATCTTCCATGGCAACATCACATTGATAGGGATTCTCTTCCCCAAACATAGGAAATCATCATTCACTAGGGACAATAGTTGGCATACTCAAATTGTATTTACAATGCTTTGACCAAAGTGCACAACATATAACATGTTAAAAAGCCATGCATCCTAGATACTATCCACCCACTTCATAAGTTCTAATCTGGTTACTCTGGTAGCTTCCTAATAGACATAGTGCATATATTGGCTTGTTTCAAACTGCGGGTATTTGTTGTGGTCATTAAAATCCCAGTCCTCCATCCGAAGCTGTGTCACTTTTCCCAACAATCCCCCTCAACAGGAACTTCATCTAGCAACAATGGTGTAAAAATATTGTTTTTGTCCATGTTTGAATCCTTTATAGGCTTCGCAACTATTGACTTCCATGGTGGAATATATTGGGGCAACCTAGAGATAGGTTCCACCTCCTCTAGATCAATTTTTGCAATCCCTCTTGGTGTGATTTATTCTTCGTTTGACTCTTATACCTTGAAAGCTTCCTTCTACTAGTATTAGGTCACCTCAGTCCTTTTCTCCTTTGGAATTTTCTTCTTGGGCAATGTTCTCAACACTAGATTCTTTGGCTTCTTAGACAGATCTGCGACTGCGGTGGTCTGATTCCTAGGTGGTCTGAGTCTTGTGACATTTTTTGGTGACATAGTCGTCATTATGTGTGCTAGACTTGGCTGGATCGTGTACCCTAGACCTGATCTGATCATTTCCCCTTTAAGCACTTCAAATTTGTATTTCGACATGTAGCAGATCACTCGACACTCTTGCAGGGAAAAAATATCAATTCTAATACCTAGAGCACAAAGTGTGCGAATGTGGAGCAGGATGCATGATTTATAGCAAAATTCAAATTCAAACTCCAAGATCTCTTTAAGATATGCCTCATAAATGTAGATTTGGTTGTAGATCCACCTAGATATGCTCATTAAATACATCGTTCCCACTCTTTTTAACGACCAATTCCTTTTCAAATCAATTGTTCCTATTCCAATGGTCATTTTTTGGACAAACTTCGTCAGACACGTCCCTTCAGTGCAGTCCTGCCTCTCATGATGTAGTTTCCTCCATCTTCTCCATATTCCCACATACTGCACAGTGCTCTGTCTACGACAAAGCCACCCTTCAACATAATCGTTTATAGTCCTATGCTCTCTTTCAACTGAATGGAGCATTAAGACTTTTCGTCGACCATATAGTCATCGTGAACCCCCATGGGTAGATATATACTTGTACAATGTCAATCAGCTCCCATTAATATGTCTAGAGAAAAACTCTCCAGTTAGCTTTGTGAGTTGAAATTCACCTCCCTGAGATGTTCTTGACAATGTAAGGTCCCAACCAATGCATTTGCATCATTCCCAATAACTTTGCGAACTTACTATCATACAAAAGAACTAGGGCACCATCCTTGACCGTATTCTGCTTAATATGCCGATCATGTCAGGTGTTTTACCTCTCCTTTTGTACCTGTTTGTGAAACCCAATGATGAACCTATCTTCCTCCATTACAATCAATTGATCCAATTTCTGCTCCATAATATCGATGTCTACCATATATGTAAATGTTGTGATGTGAAGACTAAGGAACAATGTATTCCATAAACATCACTACTTCCTATCCATACACTAATAAGAATGGAGTCTAACCTATTAAATTCTTACAAGTGGTCCTGTAGGCCCATAAAACTATAGGAATGCATAGATCCCAATCATTTCTATTGATGTTGCACACCTTCGTTAGAGTATTCTCTAGAATTTTGTTAAAGGCTTCCACTGTCCCATTCGCCTAAGGATGATATGTCGTAATCTTTAAGTGATGCATTCTGAACACAACGGTCAATGCTTCAATAGTGTTGTTCAATAAATGCATACTCCTATCACTCATCAATATATTTTGGCAACCCAACCTTGAAAAAATATTTTCAGAAATAAACTTTTTCGTTGTGTCTGCACTATAAATTTTCACCGACTATGCCTCATCCCATCTAGTGAGATAATCTGTCATAGTAATAATGTATCGTGCACCTATTTTATTCCTAGGTAGATAAATATGTCCTAGAAAGTCAATCTACTATTTATCAAATTCCTACAAAGTAACTTGAGGGTGCAATGCCATTTCTTCCCTTCGCGAAGGTTTACTAGTCCACTAACAAACAACGCAAGCGCTACAATATTCCTTCAAATAATTATGCATCGTCGACAACCGAAGCCCATATCATAGAATATTATGTGCAGTGGCCTTTCCTATGAAGTGACCTCCGACACCTCTGCCATGCGCTTCAACCAAAATATGGTGTCGTTCGTGCTCATGAACACATCTTCGTAGGACCTCATCAACCCACATTTTGTATAAATGTCCTGCAATTAGGGTAAAATATATTTCCTTGAATACCATCTCCTTATTCTACTGCATAGCATACTCTTCAAGTGCAACAAGCATAGTTATAAATAGAATGATGTCCATAAAGTGTTCATCTGCAACCCAAATAGTGAACAATTGCACATTAGGTAATCCTTCCTCAATATTCATCGACTCTTCACCTGTCTTGATCCTAGAAAAAATTATCTAGTTCCGCATTCAAACATCATGACTTGAAAATTATGTTGAAATCATACTCTTGGAACAATAGTAGGCATCGAAAAATATTACCCCCCAACACAGGATTGTTGATGAGGTATTTCAAAGCAGAGTGATCCGTGAACATTTTGAAGTGCGCACCTAATAGATAGTGCCTGAATTTTTGCAACACATATACCATTTTCATCCCTTTGTGCTCTGTGGTGTAGTTCCTCTCTTCCTTATAAATATTTTGGCTTTCAAACGCTATGGGGTGATCAAGATCTCCTTCTCCTGGTTGTTCTAAGAGAACTCCCAAATCTATGCAGGATGCATCAACATGCACATGAAATTCCTTCTTCCAGTATGGAAACGTGAGAATTGGCACAGTTACCATATATTATTTCAGTACATCGAAGCTCTTCTAAAAATCATCATCCCTACAGAACTTGGCATATTTCTTTAATAATTTTTCCATCAGTGCAGTGATCTGCGCATAGGCTTCGATAAGTTTTCGATAATAACCTGTATGCCAAACCATTGTGCACAACTGCTTCACAGTTGTTGGGGGCTCCAAATTTATAATCATAATGATATCTAAAGGTTTTACCATCAACCAATCATTTCAGACGATATATCCCAACAATACACCATATTGCACACATAAAAAACACTTGTTCAGGTTTAAGGAGATTTGATACTTCATGCAGGTATCCAGCATCAAACGTAGATTATAAAAATGCTTCTTTAATAGGCCAAAGACTATTCAGTAATCAAAATACACTTCCAGAAACTTGTGGATATATTCTTTAAATGTTGCGATGATGACCATGGAAAATATTGTTGGAGAGTTCTTCAATCTAAACAACATAACTATGTATTGAAATGATGCTCATTCAGTAGTGAAAGTGGTCTTGCTCCTAACTTTAGGTGTGATCGTGATTTGATGTTATCCTGAGAAATCATCTGTAAAGGAGTAGGCTTCATGCCATTTCACATTCTCCAAAAATTAATTAGTGAATGAAGTCGAAATCGGATCATGGACACATGCATCGTCCAGCTTTCTGAGCTCAATAAAAATCCTTAGTTCTCCCTTAGTTTTCTTTTCTTGGACCACCATAGAACTAACTCACTCAGACTCGCCTACTGGTTCAATAATGCTAGCAATGATAATTTGTTGAGTTCCTCCCTTACTTTCTCCTTTTATTTAAGGTTAAGCTGATATGGGCATTGCTTGGCTAGCTTCGCACCAGGCTTCAAAGTGATGTGCATAACTCTAAATAACCTATAATGCGTTTCAGCTCTAAGAACTTCGTCGAGAATATATCCAAGTACTCATGCAAAAATTTAGTGACCTTGCTTGTTGTGTCATCATCCCAATAGTCCCCAATCTTCATGACTTTCGAGCCTATGTTGACTTGCTGAGTCTTGACAGTTTTTTATATATTTGGAATCTCCACTTCAGGACCTACAACCTCGCGTTTCCCTTTTGACTTAGGGAAATTAACATTACGTGGATCCTCCTCACCTTCTTCCACAGTGAGATTGTAACATTATCGGGCTTGTTCCAACTACGCATCACAATCAGGCTATACCATAGCCCTTGACCAGGGAAAATTTTAAGGATGGAAGTTTATCTTAAAGTTTAGAAACTGTAATGTTCCCAAATTGGGACAAATAGCAAGGCATGACTGGAAAATGAATTTTCCAGTAATGGCTACTACAGGAATTGAAACCAAGACCTAGATCCCTTAGACCAATGTATCTAAGTCTCAAATCCAAGAGATGGCTCCAAATAAATCCATCTAAGTGGGTTAAACAGATCTCCCACACTTAGATGTTATCTGAAAATACCAGATGAAGGGACTACAACTAATGCATAAACATACAATAGATCAACATCATTATTTTATGAGCTGTGAGACAAGAAGATATAGATAGACAACAATTAATGTTATAGCAGCAAATAAATACAAGTTATTGAGGAAACATCCACTCAAGAGAGGCAATGCGAGCCTCAACAAGACACGTACCTGGAAAGGAAGAAACACTGCTGCATATATGGAACCCTTGGCTATGACAGTGCAGCATATTATGAATAACTGCTACAAAATGATGTCAACACATGAATATTACAATATATGGCTCAAATACAGTAGGGGAGAAAAGCTCTAACCCTTAAAAACAATCTGAAGGATTGGCTGAAATATACAAAATGGAAAAATGTCGGAGTTGCTGGGCAGCAAATGAAACTTAGAAACTAGGAATACATAGAGAAGGTTGAATATGATGAATGATCCGAAGTAAACCTCCTCCAAGGGATTCTCCAAGTGAAGGCTGATCCTATCACTATAAATCTCACCCTCCAATCAGCAATGGAAAACCCCACAGCAAATGCACCATGAAAATAACGCAGTTACAGAAGCAAACTGTGTTGTAGGGGCAAAGGAATGAGTTGGACCACTGCCAAGATCTGCAATAAGCTCCTGGATCTCCCTCACTAACCTCCCAGAGGAATAGAAGCTCCCTCCTCTGATAGATGAGCCAAGGAAATGGTGTATGGTGTCCTCCATTACAACACCCCAGCAACACTGTGTTATACTTGAGTAGAAATAACACAATAATTGAAAGGAGAAGCTTTGGCCTTGAGCCAAGAGATATGGAGAATGAAGAGAAATCCTTCAAGAGGCCTCTCAAGAAGGTGAAGAAATCCTAAACATAAATTCCCCGACAATTCTTGCTAAACAACAAAGAATGCACAATTGTCCAAATAGACAATGAAATGAATAATACAAGCATGGTAAACAATGGTTACCTTGCCCTCCTTTTAAACAAATGAAATCCCCTCCCCATGGGTCCCACTCCTCTTAGGGTTTCCTTCACCAAATAACCCTTTCCTCGTTCATACTGCGCTGCTTCTCTAAGTGCTCTCCACCTCTTATCCCAACGTTGTTGACTTGGTTAAACTTGACCTTGTTCACTTGCAAATAACCCTGTTCACACATGAGGGTGTGAAAACCAGCTCCAATGATGATCTCCATTCATAATATGAGGGATTTTATTGAAATTATCACTATGCATGGGCCTCCTTACCCATTTATTCTCCTCCTAGGTGAAATCAACAAAAATTAATGTTCCAAATTATTGTCGGAAAATTTCAGAACATTACAGTCCTCCCCTCCCAAATGTTGCTTGTCCTCAAGCAACTGCAAGGACAGAACTGGAAAGCCTCCTCTCAAGGCATGGAGTCTAAGATGCGTTGAGGAACATCTTCCTCATGTGGATCCTCCATCCCCCAAGAAATCATTCACACAAAATGAGCTACCTCCCAACATGGCAACTCCTGAAAGTCATCTTCCACCTCTAGCTCCGACAATGTAGGTGGGCTGAAATCTGATCTTGGTAGAAAAAATAGCCTACCCCACGCTATCCTCCTCCCCACTTAGGATAAGTGTAGAGTGTATGCTGATCCCAGACTGCAATGAAATTGCCCTCTAATGGCAAGATGAAGATTAGATCTCTAAGGATCTCTCCTCCAGCGTTATGAAACATGTTGGCCCAAATCATCTCATATGTGATGAGTTGGAAGTCATCATCATATGGAATCACATTCCTCATATGGCTCATCTCATAAGAAAACAAATGAGCTACTGTAGTGGCCATACCATCTCCCATGCTCCCTCTAGAACATGTAGTGCAAAGTGTGTGGGAGTTTTCTCCCTCCAAGGACACATTCACCTAATGTGTCTCTCCTCCAATCATGCTCCCAAGAAAAGCTCTAGTAATATCAATAAAGGGAACCATAAGGAGAATCATGCTGGCTGCCATGTGAAGTAAAGGAGAAGGGCAATGGTCCCTCAAATTTAGCCAACGCAGTTTGACTCTCCATTGCCATAGAAAATGAAATGATGGGTGGCCTCCCCACCATTTTCTTGCTGCCCCAGTCTCTTCAAAAATCTGGAGAAGGTGAAGGATGTAATGTGCAATGTGAGAACATTCTCCATGAGAAATCTCCTTCCCATATCCACTTAGGGAGTGATCACCCATAATGGCCTTATGTAGACCACCAAATCTAGAAGGAAGAATATCCCCCCTTTGAGCAAATCCCTGCACATATATGGTTAAGAGATGCATGTATATAGAAAAATCATTATGCAATCCAACAATGCCCTTACCATATGTTTTGCTCATATAAATGGAGTGGCTCATAAATGAGTCTTCCCTCATCCTCCAAGGGAAAAGAGTTTACTGTGCTAACTCCTCCATCTCCTCATGATCCATGGAGTGTCTCCTCAAGTTCTTCAAGTGGTCCCTCCCACAAGAAGTAAAGAAATGTAGTGTGGCATTCATCGTCAGCCCATGGTTTCTCCTGAAAATTACAACATGTATAGTAGGGAGAATCATGCTCCCAATGGGCATCCTTAGTCTCAAGCCTACTCTCCAATCAAATCTCCCCATGAACATATACATATCAACAATACATGGAAGCAAAAACCAATAGAAACAGGTTGTCACATGACAATCGGAAAGTGGATCAAGGTCCCATACAAAGAACCAATGTAGTACATTCCTTGCCTGCACCAAATCAAACAAAAACAAGTGCTTTTCCAGCCACTTTCTTGCTGCCACAATATTTTTACAATAAATAAACATGAAAGTACAAAAGGGTGCCAATTGTGCACACCAAAAATCATGTGGCTTTCCCCACAACGCACAAATGTGATAGCCAATCTCAATGCTAAAAATGGCTTCAAGTACATCATTATACAATATGCAAGAAGGAATAATCCTCCTCGGTGTAATATGCTGCTCATAAAAAGACAAGAAGTACAAAACATAAGGTGAAATTGTACCTCCTCCATTATGTACTTTAGGACTTGAGCTGAAATGGCTCAACTGGTAATGCTCCCTTACTCCCAATGAGTAGGAATGTGCTTGTGACATCCTCTCCATCATCATCCAGGATCTGTATCTCTCCATATGCTGAAATATGTCTTGTTGAATGCCCTCCCAAATGAACTACTCTGCCAAGGAAAGATATGCATCAAAATGCATGGAAAAGAAGTCCTCATGTGTTGCATGCAACAACTTTTCCTTGAGACTAGAATCTCTAGTCAAGAAGACTCTACCATGTGAATATATGACCATATCATCCACAATGTATCTGTCATCTCTCTCCAGGTCATCAAGAGTCATTCATGCACCAAGATCCTTGGAGTAGTCTACTAAAAGCTGAAATCTCCAATAAGGATCAATCCTCCCAAGGGATAGCACTAGTGATCTGGCATGTGAGCCTCAATCTCCTCACGCTCTTTATCACGCTACCTTGACATCCCCATGCAAATTTCTCCTCCAAACTCTTCACCTCTCTAAAATCCAAGAGCGGTGAATCCAAAAGAAAAATGTCTCTCCATCGTCATAGATCTTGTGGCCTCCTTGGTGGAATGCCTCCCTATGTGGCAGAGACATCAATGTCGAAATTAGGTGTATGTATGGTTTGGAAACCTTACCCTTTCTCTCACGGTGCATATAGTCTACCCTCTCTTTTCACTATCTCCTCGGAAAATAGAGAATGGTGTGTGCCTCTCATCAACTAATGTTGCTCTTCCTCCCTTCCTTCTCCTTCCAGTGCCAATGCTACACAATCATGATTCTCACCAATCATGATTCTCATTGATTGTGCTTGGATCTCCATGTGGATCCTGAGACTTCCTTGCAAAGTGCGAGAATCCCCTTTAGTTGGAGCAAGAGCTCCTCCTCCCTACACCATGAGGTGCTAGATCAACTCTAGTGACGTTGTTTCCTCATCCTCCTCGACATGAGTGGGCAACCCAGTGGGCAACCTCCAATGATTGGATCTTGTTTTGGAAAAGAGGATCCATTTGCCTCCTTGTGCAAAAATAAAGATGAAGGTCTTGCTTCCAATAAAGTATCATGCAAGATGTTAGCCTCCTTCATGGTTCTGCGAAGTGATTTTGAGTCTATGGTTTTCTTGGATCCCTTAGACCAGTGTATCTAAGTCTCAAATACAAGATATGTCTCCAAATAAATCCTTCTAAGTGTGTTAAACAAATCTCCCACACTTAGATGTTCTCTAAAAATGCCCGATGAAGGGACTGCAACTAATGCATGGACATACAATAGATTAACAACAATATTTTATGAGTTGTGAGACAAGAAGATATAGATAGCCAACAATTAATGTTATAGTAGAAAAGAATTACAAGTTCTTGAGGAAACATCCACTCAAGAAAGGCAATTCAAGCCTCAACAAGACATGTACATGGAAGGTAAGAAACACTGCTGCATATATGAAACCCTTAGCTATGACATCACAATGTATTATGGATAACTACTGCAAAATGATTTCAATACATGAATATGAAAATATATGGATCAAATACAATAGGGGAGCAAAGCTCTAACCCTTAGAAACAATAATACATCAATCCTCCGAAGGATTGGATGAAATATACAAAATAGAAAAATGTCGGAGTTACTGGGCAACAGCTGCAACTCAGAAACTAGGAATACGTAGAGAAGGCTGAATATGATGAATGATATGAGGTAAACCTCCTCCAAGGGATTCTCCAAGTGAAGGCTGATCCTATCACTAGAAATCTCACCCTCCAATCCACAATGCAAAACCCCACAACAAATGCACCATGAAAATAACGCAGTTACTGAAGAAAACTGCGCTGTAGGGGCAAAGGAATGAGTTGGCCCACTGCCAAGATCTGCAATAAGCTTCTGGATCTCCCTCACTAACCTCCCAGAGGAATATAATCTCCCTCCTCTGATAGATGAGCAAAGGAAATGGTGTATGGTGTCCTCCACTGCAACACCCTAGCAACACTGCGTTATACTTGAGCAGAAATAACGCAGTAACTGAAAGGAGAAGCTTTGGCCTTGAGCCAAGAGATATTGAAATGAAGAGAAATCCTTCAAGAGGCCTCTCAATAAGGTGAATAAATCCTAAACAGGAATTCCCCGGAAATTCTTGCTAAATAGCAGAGAATGCACAATTGTCTGAATAGACAATGAAATGAATAATACAAGCATGATAAACAATGGTTTCCTTGCCCTCCTTTTAAACAAGTGAAATCCCCTATCCATGGGTCCCACTCTTCTTAGGGTTTCCTTCACCAAATAACCATTTCCTCATTCATATTGCGCTGCTTCTCTAAGTGCTCTCCACCTCTTACCCTAGTGCTATTGACTTGGTCAAACTTGACCTTGTCCACTTGCAAATAACCCTGTTCACACATGAGGGTGTGAAAACTAGCTCCAATGATGATCCCCATTCATACTATGAGGGATTTTATTGAAATTATCACTATGCATGGGCCTCCTTACCCATTTATTCTCCTCCTAGGTGAAATCAGAAAAAAATAATGTTCCAAATTATTGTCGGAAAATTTCGGAACATTACAAAAACCTTGGCGAATCTTACTAGTCCCCAATATGTAAACTGTAAAAATTTTGATTATATTTTTGTAAAAATATTTAGGTTTCTAATTATTTTATATTAGTATATTTAAAAAATTTCTGATTTTTAGGGTAAAATAATTTTATACTCTAGAATTTGGGTGAATAAATTTTCAAAAAAATGGAAATTGGCGAATCGTTTATTTGGAAAAAGATTTGAAATTTAGCCCACCTGTGAATATTAGCCCCTAAAATTTTCCCTACCCTTGACTCAGTGGTAATTCAGAATACTCGTGTTTTGAATTCTTGGAGAGTAGCATTAATACAATTCCAACCATCGATGAAGTTATAATTCAATAAGAAACCTTATGTCATTTCATACTAATCTATAGTGCCATGGTGCGGCTCCATTTCCAGATACCACTATTGATCTATCGTATCCAAGGTATGAAATAAGATATGCACCCATTTAGGTTGAGGTTCTTGACCCCAATTTGAAGTCCAATGAGATAAATTCTCACGAGGATCATATTTACCATTGTACTTCTCCATGATCTTAGTGTCTACATGTCCAAACCTAAGCCTTATTAGTTTGCAAAATTCCTTCCATCCTTCTAATATTTCTTTGTGTGCACCCCACCATTAGGTTGGAGTGGACCTCAAGGAAAATTTAAAAGCTTCAAATAGTTGTTCCTCAAGAACCTTTTGCTCAAATTCTTCCAAAAATAAGACAACATTCCCAATTCTATCATAAAAGGGCAAGTCACATACCTCTTATGCGATGCAGCAAAGTGACTTGGTAACTCTATTACACCGCTTAGTAGATACTTCATGCAAGCAGTTTTGTCAATGTTCCAATTCCTCATCAGATTCTGAAACATACGAACTATCATGTTCCCAACTTATTCTTCAATCAGTGGTAGGATTATACCAATCTTCATCCTGCGCAATAATCTTATAGATCTGATCAATATCACCATATTCATGCTGGACCAGTTTTGTATAATGTGCTCCTTCATATGGGTCCAAAGGCACAACAACCCATGTACAATTAATTTCAAACACCATATGTCTATTTTAAAAAATTATTATAGCATCCATGTCATAAACCCAATCAAATACAAGCAATATAGGATACAAATTTCTATCATCAACAATCTCAATAACTTTGAAATCAGACAACACATTTGCTCCATCAATATCCATTGTGATTCCATGAAGTCGACCCATATGAATGATCTTTTGTTGATTGGCCATTCTAATTTGAGTCGATGACCATTATAGATTAGGTCTCACCATCCGTTCCCATGTCCGTTTTGGTAAAAAACTGGCATCTAATCCAAGATCAAGGATTACTTCATCCATCTCATAATATCCTATTTGCACAGCTAACTGCATATCTCTATTGGTTCTATTATTATTGTTGTAGACCTTATTTACTACGTGTTTTTCAAGCCATATCTCTTATTTGCCAGCACAATTATCTATCAGCTCTTACAATCCCTCCACAATGTTATGATCCCTTAAAAACTTCATAAATGTCTGCAAGAAGGAATTTAGAATGGATGGATCAACTTCCTTCGTTTCAGTAATCTCCTTGGGCTTGGTCTTCTTTGGAACTATTTGTAACTACATCTATGATATCAAAGCTCCATAATCCATAAAATTCTTATTTTCTTCCATGAAAGTCTCTATTTTGTGTTATACATTAAACCCAACATTATTTTCTCCAGTTTTCCGGATCCAAGTATCCTCCATAGGTCACTTTCCTTCCACGTCGTCTTCCACAGTATTTACATTTCTGCATGTCACGATGTTGACACTTGGATCTTCCTCGTGTGGTTCAACCTACTCATATGTATGTTTTGATTCGAGTCAATAATGAAGGAAAATCCTTTATCTCATGATCAAAGGTGCGACAATACCTACAAGATGCGACAACAAGATTCTGAAAATCCCTGGTGAAATGTCCATGTTGACCACAATTATAACATATGATTTGTCCACGACCTCATCTAGTGCCTCCTGCTCGGCCATGCCCTTGGCCTTGGAAACCTTCACGTGTTGTTGGAGATCTAAGATCTTTGTGTCCTTCGTATTACACTCGGAATGCTCTAGGAATCTTCATAATTAGATCATAGCTTTGACAATGCTTGTCGTCATGTCCCACCGAACTAAAGAAATTACAAAACTATTTCTTCAACGACCATATGTACTTCTATAATAGATGAAAATAGTCTTTGGAGTGTTGGCCTGCAACTTCACATAAGCTACACCAAAAATTTTTGGTCCCACAATTGGTCGAATACTTGGCCCATGTTTCAATAGACTTGGTATCCCAGTTCCCAAGTAATCTCTAAAAACATGACATTGATCCTCATGGAAGCCCTTTGCTTTGCACTTTATGCACCATACTTTTGCGTGCATGTCAAAATGAACCTATTTTACCGTATTCAAATATCGGAGTTCCATATGTAAGCTTTCCAACTGGGTTTGGATCTGCTGAACCCCTATGCTGGTATCGGCAACCGGCAAGGCTTATAGTTTCATCGTAATGTCCAGTGCTTTAGCTTGGGTTGTGATCTTCTGCTGTGATAATGGTAATTTGAGATGAGGTAACAATGAAATAATAAACCATTCCTTGTGTTGCTCATCAAGGATTTCAAAGCTGATTTGGCTTACTAGTTTCTTAAATATTTGATTTACATTCCACACAGTTTCATGACTAATTACTTAATCTCTTTGATTTCCGTAATAAATTGGGACTGCGACTTTGGTTTCTTAAACTCAAAATTCATTGAATCCTTTGTTTGGGCCAACATGTAATTCGAGTTATTCATGGTATATTCATGCGCCAGGACAACTCTATGTTCTGCAGTATTCACTAGAAAATTTGGCGGAATTTCCGACGGCCAATTCGTCGCTATTCCAACACATAGTCGTCGCAAGAGCGACAGTTCGAGGGTGGGCAAAATGTGGTTTGCCATACCATCGCAGTTCCGACGCACTTAAAAAGTGTCACACTATCGACAGTTTTTCTGTCGCTTCCAAACAAGCGTCGCTCTTCCGACGTTTCCCAAATCGTCGCGCTTCCGACGTTTGTAAACTGTCGCACTTCCGACGAAATGTTGTCCGAAGTTTTGAACGTCGCTCTTCCGACGTTTGTAAACTGTCACAATTACGACGAAATGTGGTCCGACGTTTTGAACGTCGCTCTTCCGACATTTTGAACGTTGCTCTTCCAATGTTTGTAAACTGTCGCAATTCCGACGCAATGTGGTCCGACGTTTTGAACGTCGCTATTCTGACGTTTATAAGCTATCGCAATTCCGACGAAATGTGGTCCGACGTTTTGAACGTCGCTCTTTTGACGTTTGTAAACTGTCGCAATTCCGACGAAATGTGGTCTGACGTTTTTATACTGTCACTCTTCCGACGTTTTTAAGCTGACGCAATTCCGACGCTTACAAGGTGTTGGTATAGCAACGACAGGTTCAATTTAAAAAAAATAAAAAATGAAACATTAAAAGAGGAAAAGGCTGTTTTGAATATATTATATGAAGTAAAATAGTCCATGAAGTCATTACATTTTCACATCTGAAGATTGGAACCCAAATATCCATCCAGAAAAGTGGAAGTCCCACCCCAGACAATGATAGAAAAATACCCCATGTCATATAGAGGGACATGATATAAAACCCAGTAACGGTCCACATGGAGATTATCGACAATCTGAGAAAGCATCCAAATATGCCCGAGGCATCTATAAGAAAGTGAAATAGCAGTATGTAGAATAGTAAAGCAACAGATAGAGTACCGACGTCCATTGTTCCAAATACAAATTAAAGTACCCAAAATCCTTGAGCAGAGAAAAACGCTAATCATGTGAGGAGTGTGATATGTCCAAAATATAAAAAGACCATCAGACCATATCAATAAACCAGCAACATAGACCAGCATCGCTAGTTTTGAAGGCAGAGTGATAAACATTAATCATTTTTTTCACAAGAGAAAAAACGTTGTTTTGAATATATTATATGAAGTAAAACAGTCCATGAAGTTATTACATTTTCACATCTGAAGATTGGAACCCAAATATCCATCCAGAAAAGTGGAAGTCCCACCCCAGACAGTGATATAAAAATACCCCATGTCACATACAGGGACTTGATATAAAACCCAGTAACGGTCCACATGGAGATTATCGACAAATCTGAGAAAGCATCCAAATATGCCCGAGGCATCTATAAGAAAGTGAAATAGCAGTATGTATAATAGTAAAACAACAGATAGAGTACCGACGTCCATTGTTCCAAATACAAATTAAAGTACCCAAAATCCTTGAACAGAGAAAAACGCTAATCATGTGAGGAGTGTGATATGTCCAAAATATAAAAAGACCATCAGACCATATCAATAAACCAGCAACATAGACCAGCATAGCTAGTTTTGAAGGTAGAGTGATAAAAATTAATCATTTTTTTTCACAAGAGAAAAAACGTTGTTTTGAATATATTATATGAAGTAAAACAGTCCATGAAGTCATTACATTTTCACATCTGAAGATTGGAACCCAAATATCCATCCAGAAAAGTGGAAGTCCCACCCCAGACAGTGATAGAAAAATAACCCATGTCACATACAGGGACTTGATATAAAACCCAGTAACGGTCCACATGGAGATTATCGACAATCTGAGAAAGCATCCAAATATGCCCGAGGCATCTATAAGAAAGTGAAATAGTAGTATGTAGAATAGTAAAGCAACAGATAGAGTACTGACGTCCATTGTTCTAAATACAAATTAAAGTACCCAAAATCCTTGAACAGAGAAAAATGCTACTCAAGTGAGGAGTGTTATATGTCCAAAATATAAAAAGGCCATCAGACCATATTAATAAACCAGCAACATAGACCAGCATCGCTAGTTTTGAAGGTAGAGTGATAAACATTAATCATTTTTTTTTCACAAGAGAAAAAAAACTGTTTTGAATATATTATATGAAGTAAAAAAGTCCATGAAGTCATTACATTTTCACATCTGAAGATTGGAACCCAAAAATCCATCTAGAAAAGTGGAAGTCCCACCCCAGACAATGATAGAAAAATACCCCATGTCACATACAGGGACATGATATAAAACCCAGTAACAATCCACATGGATATTATTGACAAATCTAAGAAAGCATCCAAATATGCCCGAGGCATCTATAAGAAAGTGAAATAGCAGTATGTAGAATAGTAAAACAACAGATAGAGTACCGACGTCTATTGTTCCAAATACAAATTAAAGTACCCAAAATCCTTGAACAGAGAAAAACGCTAATCATGTGAGGAGTGTGATATGTCCAAAATATAAAAAGACCATGAGACCATATCAATAAACCAACAACATAGACTAGCATCGCTAGTTTTGAAGGCAGAGTGATAAACATTAATCATTTTTTTTTCACAAGAGAAAAAACGTTGTTTTGAATATATTATATGAAGTAAAACAGTCCATGAAGTCATTACATTTTCACATCAGAAGATTGGAACCCAAATATCCATCCAGAAAAGTGGAAGTCCCACCCCAGACAGTGATAGAAAAATACCCCATGTCACATACAGGGACTTGATATAAAACCCCGTAACGGTCCACATGGAGATTATCGACAATCTGAGAAAGCATCCAAATATGCCCGAGGCATCTATAAGAAAGTGAAATAGCAGTATGTAGAATATTAAAGCAACATATAGAGTACCGACGTCCATTGTTCCAAATACAAATTAAAGTACCCAAAATCCTTGAACAGAGAAAAACGCTAATCATGTGAGGAGTGTGATATGTCCAAAATATAAAAAGACCATCAGACCATATCAATAAACCAGCAACATAGACCAACATCGCTAGTTTTGAACGCAGAGTGATAAACATTACTCATTTTTTTTCACAAGAGAAAAAACGATGTTTTGAATATATTATATGAAGTAAAACAGTCCATGAAGTCATTACATTTTCACATCTGAAGATTGGAACCCAAATATCCATCCAGAAAAGTGGAAGTCCCACCCCAGACAGTGACAGAAAAATACCCCATGTCACATACAGGGACTTGATATAAAACCCAGTAATGGTCCACATGGAGATTATCGACAATCTGAGAAAGCATCCAAATATGCCCGAGGCATCTATAAGAAAGTGAAATAGCAGTATGTAGAATAGTAAAGCAACAGATAGAGTACGTACCGACGTCCATTGTTCCAAATACGAATTAAAGTACCCAAAATCCTTGAACAGAGAAAAACGCTAATCATGTGAGGAGTGTGATATGTCCAAAATATAAAAATACCATCAGACCATATCAATAAACCAACATCGCTAGTTTTGAAGGCAGAGTGATAACCTGTCAACACATAAAATAGTATCATAAAGCAGATATAGGAAATGTGCAGAGACATGTAATATTGATATACGCCTCACACAAAAGCATCCATGATAGAGAAAAAATATGTATAAACCCAGGGTCGATTGTATGTTCTGGCTCGCTTGTTCCCGGAAATAAAAACCATCTGCAGAAACCCAGGCTCGCTTGTAAGATCAGGCTCGCTTGATTCCAAAATTGGTAACCATCTGTTGCATCCGAGATGTAAGGTTCAGGCTCACTTGTTTCCATTAGTAGCCCACTACAGCATCCACCCTGTTCGCATCCACCCTGTTCATAGAAAAAAGGTTCCTGTAGATATACAGAGAAAGAGTATAATACGTAGACCATATAAACATGGCTCTGTATTTCAAAAAACAGGTTTAAAATAGAAACAGGGCAACATTTTTTTTTCTAAGTAAAGTTAATCTATTAATAGTGGGAATAAAATTACACCGAAGTCAAAATCATTTCCCAGACTCATGGCAAATTTGTCATCAAAAAATCAAAAAATTAAGAAGACTGCCCTCATATGGGGAAACCAGTCTTGAACGTTTAATTTACAGAATTAAAAAATATTACAAAGGTCCAGCACAGTAAAATAATCTAAAAGCAGCCCAATTAAGTGGGCCGCGAAGCAAGAAAAAAAAATTAATAAAAATACTCCTCCGTCTCCTCGACGATTCGGCACCATCCTTCAGAAGGTCCAGGATCGCTAGGTGCTACCTCCACATTCATGCCATGGCTCCCCTCCTGAAGGCCCGAATGCTGGCCGGCTTTTTCCGAGCTCAGACTCGCTGGACGGGTGCATTCTTTTTCCGTTTGGGCCTCCTCACGGAAAACCACAGTGACTGAAGCTATGATTCATGGGTGGTTGAGAGAGAAATTAAAGGAAAATTGTGCAGTGCACGTCGTGGGAGAAGGTGAACTAGCGGTGGGGAAACAAGGAGCAGGGGAATCCATACGGTGGCCAGATCCTACAACCCAACCCCGCCCACTCCTAGTATTTGGATAGCGACACGCGTAATAATCCTTTGGGCCAGCCGAAATCGACTCAGTTGAGAAATTTGGAGGGACTGTGTGAGGTTGACCTCTAGTGCTCCCCCTGCGGCAACGCATCCTTTGACGCAGGCGAGGCATGGGTGCAGTCTCAGCAGTGGGCATAAGAGGAGACAGTGAAGCAGAATTCCAAGAAACAGAGGAATACAGACAAGGACCAGACCGAGAGAAATGCAGATATGCAGCAAGGTCTACGCATCAGTTCAGCTGGCCACTTCTCCTTCTCGTCACAGTGAGCAGGCAATGTAACCCAGCAACCAGCTCGTCTGAAAAAATATAGTGAAATGCCCTTTTATCGACCCGACTGCAATGAAATCGAAGGACGCCCGTCATAATTAATCTCTAATCATTAATGAGAGCTGAATTCTGGATCATATTGGCGCATGCGGAATCGCTAACAGGAGTGGAGGTCCAATCTTGAACAGTGTTAAAACTTAATGCGATTAGATGTGAAAACCTTGGAACTTAATTGAACAGCGTTAAAACTTAATGCGATTGATATGAAATCGCCACATCCATGTCCCATCACCTTAAATTCCATCGACTGCACCCGCAGCCGGGAGCAGGGCAAGTTCTAATTGAGGACACGTGGCAGAAATTGATTGGAGCAGATCTTTGTTTGGGCTGCTTGCGCAGTGGAAATCCGGACTCGAAAAAGATTAGGGCGAATTTGATAAGAAATTCACGTCACAACTCTCCCTCCATACGCCAGGCCAACTTCAAACCCGAAAAATATTAGGGCGGAATTCATTTGGTTTTCGCGTCACAAAATTGGCCGACGTTAGCAGGCTATTTTGGAACGCAAATTTGGTTTGAATTATGGTTTATCGCCGTTTGAAGTCTGGCGGGCTAGACTTAAGAACAATTTTTTTTGATCCCATCTTATAAAATTTTTGGAGTGTGAGGCACTAGGACAAGAAATTTACGTAACATTAACAAAATAAGGGATATCATTGGCTTTTAAAAGCAAGGAATTCAAGGAAAATATTTGGTGAAATCTACGTATGAAAAATAAATGGAAGAAATATTACATGCAATAAAAAATGAGGATAGTATATAATTGGGAGGTACTTTAAAGTCAAGATATACCATGATAGCATAAAGTATTTTTTGAAGCTATGGATTTCATTGGAAGATTAACAAAAATGAGGAGAAAAAATGCAAAGTTTTAATTTTGAGATAATCTGCAAAAAGGGTAAGGAAAATTTAGTACATGATTCTCTTTCTAAAATAGAAGAGGCTTCAAATTTATATCCAATTACATTTTATATTCCTAGGTGGCTAGAATAAGCTTGCCATAATGGAAAAATGACAATAGTACTAAACAAAAACTAAAATTTATAAAGGATGGGATGAACTCTATGGAGCATTGGGAGTGAAAGAGAGATATACTTTGGTGAAAATGTAGAATATTTTTATGCATGCAAGCATATTTGAATAAACAAATATTAAGGGAGTCCCATGTCTCTCTGATGGTAGGACGCAGGGTTCCTTAAAACATCTCAAAGGATCAAAAATATATATTTTTGGAAGGAATGAAGAAAGATATTCAAAATTTTGTAAGAGAAGGTCAAGTTTGCATAATAAATAAAAGAGAGATAGTAAAATCTCTAGGGTTACTTCAACCATTCCACATACATATTCGAAGACTAGAAGATATATCAATATACTTTATTACAGGGTTACTGAAATATAAAGATAAGTATTACATTTTTGTGGTCATTTATATAGACAAATTTTGTAGATTTTTTTTGTAGAGCTCAAAGTACATAAACAACAAGCCAAGTGGCAGAAGTGTCCGTGAAAGAAATTCATAGTCTTCATGGTTTTCCTAAAATAATAGTAACAAGAAACTTTTGGAAATAATTATTTAATATGAGTGGAGAAACACTAGCTGCCATGAGTTCTACATATCAAACACAATCAAATGGTCAAACAAAAATAGTTAACAAATGTTTTTAAGGTTATCTACAATGTTACTCTTTAGAAAAGAAATCTTAATGGATGAAGTGGGTTAGTCAAGGAAGAATGGTAATATGATACTACCTATCACACATCTACTAAAATTTCCCCATTTAAGGCCCTTTATGGATATCCAACTCCTAGTATCTCATACTTTTTGCAAGATAAGTCCAAAGTATAGGAAACAGAGTCACATGTGGAAAATACTAAAGAAACTTTGAAAATTATTATGGAAAAACTTCAAATGACATGAAACATGATAAAACAACAAGGGGAACAACATTGAAGTGAAATATAATTTGAGGAGGGTAATTGGGTATTTTTTAGATTATAGCATTATAAGAAATCTTCATTCAAGAAAAGGAAGAATAAAAAATTAGCTCAAAAATGTTATGGCCCTAAATAATTATTCATAGGATTGCACAAGTGGTATAGAAGTTATATTTTCCTTCTTCTTGCATTCATAAGGTTTTTCATGTATCTTGCCTAAAAAAGGTTTTGGGAAAAAATATCCCAATGTAAATAGAACTTCCAAAATTAAATGAAGAATGAAAGTTGATTCTTGAACCACAAAACGTTATAGATAAACATTTTGTATCTCTTTGACATATAACCATTATGAAGTACCTAATCAAGTGGAAGAATATTCCTCTAGAAGAAGGTACATGGTAAAATGATAAATTTGTGATGAAATACCCACGGCTAAAGGGTTCGTTTGAAGTTTTGACAAAGGTTTTGTTATATGTTTTATATAACGCGTGGCGGAATAGTTTTATTGTTTGTTAAGGTCCCACATAGTGATCAAATTTGAAGGGCATGTCCGAATTTCAATTAGAAGGGCATATATCTATGTTGCCCTTCCATAATGAAAAGCTTAAAAAAAAAAACTTTTCAATTGACCACAATAAATTATTTTTACATTTCATTTTCAGAAAGAAAAAACCATCAATCTTTATAAAAATAAAAGATTGTTACATATACAAAAATGAAGAAGGCTCCATCTTTAATTGCTTAAATATCTCATTGGCAATGTCAACATAAGTCTTGAAGACACTATTATAAGAATTTGGGTACATACCACCGGGATATAGGAGACTCTTATGTGTCAGATTGTGTAATGCAATTTTGAATTTGTCTCAAAAGGAGCAGCAGCATGGAGGTCTGGATTTTTCTTATAGAACTTTATTATTATTATTTGAAACATTGTTTATAGATATGAAGACAACAATGAAATTATAAGCATGGTGGACAATTAGTCAAGCTCATGATGCCAAACCATGACGATGTAAGTTTGGAATTTAACATTTTTACATGTTAAAGACAAATAGTCAAAATCACTGACAACTTAGTATGCCATAATTAATAATCATTCCCTGTTCACTTTTGTTAATAGGTTTATGTCACACGATGATCTCTCTTCTCTAGCATTTACTTGTATTGAAGATCATTATTCTAGGAATAAGGAGTTATTTTCTCCAAAAATAACCCTAGCCAAACATTGACAATGCATCAAGGATATCTTTCTATGCTTCATAAGTACATATGTTCTACTTCTAAATCATGTCTTGGAAGTGGTTGTTTTGCTGGAAATTATTCACCAGTTGGTTTCATACCAAAGTCTTTTTCTCATTTTCGGCATCCAATACATGAAAAAGATAATGGTTTAAAACAACATAAATATTTGAAATTTTGCAAGAATTGTCTGGCACACTTTGAATATGAATTTTGAAGTCAAGTGCATGATGTTGTATAGGATCAAGTGTCATTTTGAATGCCAAATGTTTCACAAGAAACTTCTCAACATGCTACCCTGCAGTAAGGATTAAATGACAATATTGCATCAACTATTTCCATAATAAAAGTGCACCTCGGCCATAAGACTAAACAACTACAAATGTTGTAGATCTAACAAGACCACACAATCAAATGTATTCCACAAGGCCAATACGTATGAAAAATTAAAAGGAGTTTGCAACCAAAAATACCTTAGGCAACTAATTCAATTAGATACACCAAACCATCAGCAAAAAGGAAAACCAGCCTACTCAAAAGGCAAGCATTTGCCTCCTTTGACAAAATTTTGAGTTCCGAAACAAGGGCCTTTATTGTCTTGTCAATGCCCTAGTAATTTGAACGGGGTTTGCACCTGCTGCAACAACCTAAACAAAAAGGTTTCATTTCAAATTATTTTCCACAAATTTAAGATACAACCATTGTTAGTTTTGTATTTCCTAACAAGCTCATAAATTTTGACAAAAGAACCAAAATTTTTTAATACCTGATAGCAATTTTTTCTCTCAAAAACTATCTTAGACTCAATAAGCCCAACCCAAAACTAAAAAACCAAACACCAGAAGACCCTATAGAAATGAATATATGATCTTAATCCAATACTATCGACAAAAATTTACTTTTACACCCTCACTTATTAAACCCTGTGCTATTGAATTTTAACTTCAACTGCTGCAGCAGAAGGACGGATGCAGCAACAACGTTTTTTTTTGGAGGTTGCTTGCACGCCATCCAGAAATTTAATTCAACATTTAAAATTCCTGCAAGTTTTTTTTGTAGATGGCCGCAACCATATTTCTGTAAAGGATTGTATTTAAACACAACAACCAGCATTAACGCAATTCACCAACCAGAAATTAAACAAACAGAAATTTACCCCCCAGTTTTGTAAATTCAAAAGGAGGACACGTGGAGCATTAATATTGGATCGCATGAAATTGAAGGGAATCTGAAAACCTGAAAACTGGACCCGAATTTTTTATAAGGCACATTGGATTGAGAATTCACGTTACAAATTAGGCAGATGTCAGCATCCCATTTTGGAACGCGAATTTGATTTGAAATTCAATCTATTCAGACTTTTGAAGTACGACGGAAAGGGTTCTTTAGTGTTTTGATAATTTAATTTTATGTATGCTTTAATATATACATATGTTATAAACATATGTTATATATATATCATATGCGAAATGAAAGGTGGGCCATAGAATTTAGTTTTAATTTTATTTTTTTTAAAAGAGGGTTTTTTTTTTTTTTTAGAAAGAAAAAAATGTTGTTTTTATTAACAGTGCATATAACAAAACATTACATTCCCATCATGAGATGATAAGAAAACCCGATCCGAAACAATTTCCATCATGACAACTTCTAAGGAAGAAGGAGTAAAAAATGAAAAACATATGTGGGGATCATACAAATATGGGGGCATAACACCCAACCAGATTATGAGTCTAGATAAAGAAAAAACCAACAGAGCAGCCCTTAAAAAGGGGAAATGTTGTCATATGTTACTGAACTCATCAAGATTAAAGAAGAAAGCATAATGATCATAGGCAAAAACTGGCTCTCTTGATGTGTCATATTTTGGTCATGTAGAAAGCTAAAAACCATTGCATCTTATGTGAATAAAACCTATGTTGTTATGAAGAAACAAATTGAAATCAATATAATGGAAACTGGCTCTCCTGTTGCATAATTATATGTTACGGCATATAAAAATAAAAAGGACAAAAAAACTTGGTAGTTTTTTTTATAGACAGTGCGTAAATTTTTTATTACACAGCAGTGTGTAAAAAGTGAAAGATTGAATGTAACTTTTTAAGTGTGTATGCACAACAGTGCGAAAGTGAAAAACACAACAGAGTGTTTTAGAGACAGAGTATGTTTGTTTTGAACAGACAGTGAGTTGGTTTTATGCACTGCGTTTTGTAGCAGTCATAATTTTGTAATCCCTCTCAGTGGGGAAGAAGTGTAATAGTTTTTTTTTGAGTTATTGAAGGGAATAGAAGTTTGTTTTCAAAGTATTGAAACTTTGTCTCCTGTCAAAGAAATTTTTATTTTCTCTGTGTTAGAGGAAGGGAGATTTATTCTCCATTCATTATTCTGGAATTTTTCAATATTCCAACATGTGCAAGAACAACAGATGTTGTGGTTCCATCCCCAGCTAAATCATTTGTCTTTGCCGCAGCTTGCCTTACCAACTTGGCCCCAATATTTTCAACTGGGTCCTCTAATTCAACCAATAAAAAGGCCAAAACCATAACATTGAGATACATTTCATTACACTGTCAATAACAATAAAATTTGACTCAGCCATAACCTTTTCCTTTAATTATTGTGAAAAGATTTATGCATTACTCTAATGTGGCTAGTCCATAGGCCAAGTAGACCACTGGGTAACAAATATGTTTCCTTTCATCTTTGAGTTTTCAAATTATGCCTACCAAATCTAAGACATTTAAGAGGGGGAACTAATACAACGTTAAAAAGAAAACCAGAGCACACATCTACAAATTACCTCCTTAGCTACTGTCACACCATCATTAACTATTTTCGGAGAACCATGCTTGCTCTCCAAGACAAAATTTTTCCCCTCGCCCCAAGGGTGACTCCAACAAGATCAGTAAGTTTGTTCACACCGCCTGCAAGACAAATTGACAATGCTTTCAGTAAGTGTGCAATTGAATGCCAGACCATATGCCAAAACAACCCTCCATGAAAAATTAAAATAACACATAAAAATCGAATATAAGTGGACAAGGAAAGATCCACCGCAGTGAAGTTTCACGTGCAGGTGACCTTCCTTTAAACATAATTTTTTCTCTGACCTGCAATTTTTTTGTCACTGAGCCATCCTTGTTGAAGTACAACTCCTTTCCCATAGCTCTTGTATTAACTACCTTCTCTCTGTCGCGTAATCTCAGAGTCCCTCTTCTGCTTGAGCGATTAAAGGAAATGGGTGAAAAAACTGAAAGAGAAGACAATTGTCTACCATAATTATCAAACATTGCACCCAACTTCTTCCCCTTTCCATTGTTACCCAATGAGGTAGATGTGGCAATTGTTGTCATATTGCCCAAAGCAGAGGCCATCTTCTCTTATGCTGAATATAGAATTACAAGATCTTCATATTAGTATGAACCTTAAAAAACATGACTCCCATTGCTAAAAACCACTTTTAAGTTGTAACAGGCAAACTAAACAACTATCGCAACTTTTGGCAACTTCTGGAGCATTAAGAGAAACAACCAAAGAGAAATACAACCACAATCCTCATTTTAATGAGACTGGACTATATATTTGCATTAAGATAATAGAAAGAAATCACGACTATATTAAGGCCACCACAAAACAATCTTTAACCAGTGTCTCTCGCGGCCTTCAGGTTTCCATGCTAGAGGTTGCATATTTTTAATTTAAATTCTTGACCTCTCGTGCCCATCTATGAATGCATCCAATGGGATATCTACATCAAATGCTTCTTTATATCCCCAAAAACAAATTCCCTACTACAAGAGCACCAATATTGATGGATCACCCCACACCATCCCACCCACTAGAAACGGTGAAAAAGGAAACCTGAGAAAACTTCTGAAATATCTCAAGATGACTATATGGGTGGTTCTTATGAATCAACCAACCATTTAGAACATGCTCATCAATCCAAACCATGAGTATTATGTGATGATATTCAAGCAGGCACTGAATCGGATTTCTGAAGCTATGTTAGAGAAACCCTAAACTCTCACTGAAAATAGGTGAAATGTGGCACCACTCAGAGATTGACTTGTGCCAATTGGTACAAGTGGTAGACAATTGGCATGCTCAAACAATGAGGTGATGCGGGAATGACATGAGGGAGAAAATATCAGAAAAGCCCCAAATCTGGAGAACTAAAGCTCATCACCAACCTGAGATTGACAACTTTACATGATGTAACCTATGAAATCGTAAATGGAGAAATCATAGTAACAGTAAAGTAACCTATGTAACAATAAATTCGGATTCATCCTGGGAGTGGTAATGGGAGAAATCATAGTGAACAACAGGAAACATGCAGAGTTGCTTACAATCAAATAGATGAAAAAACACATACAAAAAACCTACATAATAATCATGAACAAGCTTAATATTGAATTATGAACTGTAAAGGAACTTACAAAATGTGACATTGCGAACCTGGTCAAGCACACAAGCAAAAATATCCTGGACATGACCCTGGTTGACAAGTTTTATTGCTCATGATGCAAGAGGATTTGTACCTGCACTGCCAAGTCAATCAAAATCCATCATTATCTATACAATAAATACATGTAATTGATGTAGTATTTTTTACTCTAAGATGCATTCTTATGATAATGTTAGAACATATGTTGAAAATTTCAAAACATACCTGAATAAGCTCCTCTTCATTTCAAGAAAAATTTATTGGAGTCGCATGAACTTGGAACAAGCCTCCCACGATCTGAAAGAGTAGAAACTAAGTCAACAATGACTTTTTTGTTGCTACGCTGGATCGAGGGAGGTTTGCTCCAAGATTAAATCGCTCCAATAAATTATTCTATACTAAATAGGGCCAACCACGTGAAGGTGGAAGCTCTTATGGCCCCTCCCCCCCCCCCCTTCACATCACTCTCAATTCCCCAATACCCAATCTATATTTAATTTTTTACTTTCATGAGCATAAAAAAAAATATTCAATAACTAATAAAAAACAATTCAACAAAAAGTACGCAAGGAAACATTGCAATTAATGCTTGACATAAAATTAGTATGATAAATGAGTTTTTTATATAACGCAAAAAATGTTCCAAGTATGGTAACGTTTGTCTTATAATAATACAATATTTTACATTATCAAATTTTCTTTTTCTTCTTCCTATTTCTAAAGCTCCTAATTACATCATCAATATCATCGTGCTCTGCTCCTGTTTCGTGCCTTTCGACCCGCATTGCTGACCTAGTTGCGTAGTCACGATGTCTGGTCTCATCCAGTGACGGGGCATCGCCTACAAAAACAGATAATATTAAATTTTAATTGTCAGTTTTTAAATATCATTGAACTATTTCGGTAATATTAATAAAAAAAAATTGCAATGAGATTATTTACCTGGTGCACCAGTTGTCGCCGCTGACCTAGTTGCGTAGTCACGATGTCTGGTCTCATCCAGTGATGGGGCATTGCCTACAAAAACATATAATATTAAATTTTAATTGTCATTTTTTAAATATCATTGAACTAGTTCGGTAATATTAATAAAAAAAAAATTCAATGAGATTATTTACCTGGTGCACCAGTTGTCGCCGCTGACCTAGTTGCGTAGTCACGATGTCTGGTCTCATCCAGTGACGGGGCATCGCCTACAAAAACAGATAATATTAAATTTTAATTGTCAGTTTTTAAATATCATTGAACTAGTTCGGTAATATTAATAAAGAAAATTGCAATGAGATTATTTACCTGGTGCACCAGTTTTCGGCGCTGACCTAGTTGCGTAGTCACGATGTCTGGTCTCATCCAGTGACGGGGCATCGCCTACAAAAACATATAATATTAAATTTTAATTGTCAGTTTTTAAATATCATTGAACTAGTTCGGTAATATTAATAAAAAAAATTGCAATGATATTATTTACCTGGTGCACCAGTTGTCGTCGCTAACCTAGTTGCGTAGTCACGATGTCCGCTGTCATCCAGTGACGGGGCATCGCCTACAAAAACAGATAATATTAAATTTTAATTGTCATTTTTTAAATATCATTGAACTAGTTCGGTAATATTAATAAAAAAAATTGCAATGAGATTATTTACCTGGTGCACCAGTTGTCGCCGTTGGGACTGTTGCCCTATCTTCCTCTCTGGTGGTAAGATTCTCAAGGGAAACATTCTCTGTCATTTAAACAAAAAACGTTATAAGGACAACCATCAAGGTATAATTAGAAAAAATTATAAGTGGAAATTAATTACCGTCACGGCCCTCACTGATAGTAGCATTGTCGACCTGGTCCCCACTACAATGATCAGGTTGCACGTGAGGATCATCTACATCTGGCTCTAAAACTGGGTTATTTGCCTCGTCGGTAGTGCTGCTCCCCTGATTTAAACAAAGTTGTTAGACATTAAATTTATGGATGAAAAAAAACATATTGAAAGGTTAATGTTTTACCTTATCAGGAATTCTGGATCTTGGGACCTGCCCCAAGCTTCTGCGACGTTCAACTACGGCTTGATAGCCAGAATGGAAAGCGATATTTTTATCTTCCTCTGTAGTTTCTGTTCCGAAGTCATCACCCTACATTACATATGATTGTGTATTTTTAATCATATTTGATAGGATTACAAAAACATTGGAAGGAGATACAATTAATTATAAGATGTTTAGCTACTTAATTACAATTCTTGCAGCTAATTTCAAGTAGCCGCCCTGGCCTAGCTTGTGATGGCCCTTTTTTTCAATCCTAGCTTTGGTTGCCTTTGAGGTGTCAGGAAACCTAGCATCAAAAGATTGAATTTAGATATGACATAGCACACTTTTATTTTAGACATAGAGAAAATTAAAGATATTGAATTAAAGTTGTAATTTACCTTGCGGGTCCAGTTGGCATTTTTCCTTCTTTCTTTGCCCTTTTCTCTTTTCCGTCATGGATGAGTGCTCTCCACTCACTCTATGGAACTGTAAGAGGAAGCTCGTATCTAGGGTTAAATTTCAATTGCGTCCTATAGGTGTCCCTGGTATATTTCAAATATTTTCCGGCTACCTGAGCCACTGTTGTTCTGTCAAATGTGTCGACCCCAAAAAGGGCTTCTAGATAATCTAGAAGTTCTTTTTTCAGGTTGGAATTCTGGGAATTCCACCCTGTGCATATGTTTGGGCCAAAAATCACCAACACATGGCTCTCCAAAAACCTGTAGAACTCATTGTTTCCTACACAGAAAGAAAAATATATTATCATTAATTTAAAAATAAAAATCATGATAAATATGTTTTAGATAAAGTACATGAAATAGTTAAAATATTAAAATTACCTGGGAGTTGTACGTGCTTTATAGGAACACCTTCATCGTTCACCAACAATGTGCCATTAATGGTCCCTATGGAGCTAACACGTGTAGCTCCAGGAAACACAATAATGTAGTTGGCCATATCAGCCTCATCATTGCCAACACGTTTAGCGGTTGGCTGGGTGTCTACTTGGGCAGGGTGTGTTTCTTGGCTGGCACCTAAAGGAGTAGAAGGTGTACGAGAGGGTTACTGGGCAATCTCTTGCCCTTGTGTCCCACTACCACCAACACCGGGTTCAGCAAGTGCCAGAAAATGCTACATACAAAAGAACTTTTTGTTATTTTAGTCAATGTAAAAATTAAAAATCAAACTATCACAATTCATCTCATGCAGAACAAACAAAATATCCTTTTGAATTTTTATTATTACCTGATATGTTTCTAGCTGGCTCATAAGTTTTTTTATCCTCTCTTCTGTTTCAGGTGTTTGAGGCGCGTCTATCAAAGTATTAAATTCTGACCTTGCATCTCATGCCTTTTTTCGCAACAAGAACACTGGAGATAGGGATGAAGAAAGCTCTTCCTCAAAGAGGGAATAATTAGGCGTACCATGGCTAGGTGTCTACATATTTGAACAAAATTAATATTATTTCAATTATGTAAATAACTAAAATACCTGAAGATAGAGCAATGCTGGCACTTTACATGTTCTTCTGCTGGCCTCTTTCTGAGATCATCTCGTATCGAGGTTGTTCCTGTACTGCCCTGATCAGTCTGCCACATTGCAATAAAATTATAAATGTAAAAACTTGAAAACAATATCTAACTTGAAAACACAAAATGAAAACTAAAATAATTTCTAATAAGACACCGAAATACAGAGTTAGAGTTTCAAATATGCCTTGCATTGAATTCAGTCCTGGAAACATGTCATTGCACATTAAGGCACCCAAACAAGAGACGAGTTGACAATTAAGACCTTATTGAATATATTGTTGGAGAGACTTCTAGTAAAATTGTTGTGAAGACCTTGAGGACATTTTTGGAGCAACATTGTTGAAGTTGATGGTATAGCATTGTTGGAGACGATCTTGAAGGGCCTTGAAGTGAAGCTTTTGGAGCAACTATTGAAAAATCCTTAGAGCATTTAAGTAAGGCACTTTCTATCTTCCATCACCTTTTTCCTTTCAATATCCTTTAAATGATTTTTTTGATATTTAATGTTTGAAATCACGTTATAATTCCTTGATTATATGTGTTTGAGGACTTTCCCTTTGAAATTACCCAAAAATACCCTGGCAATTTTATCTTCAGGATGCATGTCTGACCCTATTGTTCAATATTTTGATTGATAGTAGTAAACATAGAGAGTTAGGGGGCTCTTGACTTGGTTTGGTTGGGACATTAGATCCCTAACATCTACTAGGGAGAACCCCCCTTGAGTTGGAGGAGAGCTAGCCCGAAGTGAAAAGAGGTTGGTGAGGTGACAATGGGGTTATTGAATTACACATGGTATCACACTTTAGCTTTAGGACTTTATCTTGAGAAGTGCGAGATTTTTCTATATCAATTCTCAAATTTTTTACAACACTATTGTTAAGAACTAATAAGAAGTGATGTTGAGGGTTTTTTGGGTATAAGAAACAATACCATTTAAAAACTAGGGTTCTCAGTCCTTGGCATTCCTTCACCTGGGCCTAGGGGCACACAAGAATAATTTCACACTAAACCATACAAACTTAAAAGTAACTTAACAGATCCATAAAGTAATAATAATCATAATTCCTAATTTCCTATTGTACGATATAATGCAAATTATTCAAACATGAAGCAATGAAGACATGCAATGTCTGAATTTGAAGATTGATGAACCAATACAAGAAGTTAGAAACTACAACTTTGATTCAATACTTTGTGTCCTAACTCCAGGAAGGAATCTAGTTTGTAGTACAGAACATGCATCATGTATTATCAATTCTTAATTGACAACAACTAAAGGTCATCTAACTCATCAATTCCTTCCCATTTTGTGTTTTTATGTTATATTCCTTATAAAAGTGTAAAATTTCTCTCAAAGTAAGCAACCACTGAATAAAATAAAAAATAGTTGAGATATGATTGAGAAATGGTCATTTATTTCTTAAAAGGATCGTCACAATTTGTTTGGTTGTTTTTCATCTCAAGAAACAAGAAATGACCTAAGAAACTATCGTGATGTAATATAAGAAACAACACGGTGCAATGGCCATTTTCCAAGCCAAATGATGTCCATTGAGGACATGGCCTTTATTTGGTTCTTGTTTCATAGGAGTTTCAGGTAGAAATGGAACTTTGTTGTACCATTTCCAGTAGTAAAAAGGGAAAACCTTCTTTTTCCATGGGAAATAATTTACCTTTCCTTTTTCAAGATAATCTAAATCACAAAAAATATGAACTATACTGCACACATTCTTGGATAATGTGAAAGTGGAAGAGGAATACCCTACACAAGTGATGCACACATGTACATTTGAACACTAATAGATTTTTGTAGTTGAAATGCAATGCTTGTTTTCATTTAAATGTAGGGTTTTTAAAGCAGGGAGAAATAATGGCTGCCAAATTAATAAGCGTTTCTTTGGGAAAATTTTAAATCTTGTGTTGGGTGATGAAGATAATAGAGGGTATTGAATCTTGATTATTGACATCTAGAGAGAACCCTACAGCCTAACACAATCCAATGGAATTGACCAAAAAAACCCAAATAAAGTCAACCCTACTATAGGAGGAAGGGCCTACAGTAAGAACTTACCATTTTGCAAGAGCTGAGGGCGAATGCTGTTCTGTAAGAGCTGAGGGCGAATGTTGTTCTGCAAGAGCTGAGGGCGAATGCTGTTCTGCAAGAGCTGAGGGTGAATGCAGGGCGAATACTATTCTGCAAGAGCTGAGGGCGAATGCTGTTCTGCAAGAGCTCAGGGCGAATGCTGAGGGCGAATGTTGTTCTGAAAGAGCTAAGGGCGAATGCTGAGGGCGAATGCTGTTCTGCAAGAGCGGAGGGCGAATGCGTGCATGATATCAGACGTTAATGTAGCACACATGTACATTTGAACACTAATAGATTTTTGTAGTTGAAATGCAATGCTTGTTTTCATTTAAATGTAGGGTTTTTAAAGCAGGGAGAAATAATGGCTGCCAAATTAATAAGCGTTTCTTTGGGAAAAATTTAAATCTTGTATTGGGTGATGAAGATAATAGAGGGTATTGAATATTGATTATTGACATCTAGAGAGAAACCTACAACCTAACACAATCCAATGAAATTGACCAAAAAAACCCAAATAGAGTCAACCCTACTATAGGAGGAAGGGCCTGCAGTGAGAACTTACCATTTTGCAAGAGCTGAGGGCGAATGCTGTTCTGCAAGAGCTGAGGGCGAACGCTGAGGGAAAATGCTGAGGGCAAATACTGTTCTGCAAGAGCTGAGGGCAAATGCTATTCTGCAAGAGCTGAGGGCGAATGCTGAGGGTGAATGCTATTATGCAAGAACAGAGGGTGAATGTGTGCTTGATATCAGATGTTAATGTAGCTATTGCGACGGATACGAAACAATAAAATCATTTTTATGTAGCGTGCATATAAGTTTCGTTATACCGATGGCGGACAAAGATTTGCTATTGTGATGGGTGCCTCCAAACGTCGCAATTGCGACACTTAGACATTGTGTCGCACTTGCGACATTTGGAGGCAGTCGTCGCAATAGCGATGCTTTGGGCCATAGTGTCGCAATTGCGACGTCTTCCTCCAAATGTCGCAATTGCGAAACTTTGTCTAAGTGTCGGTATTGCGACACTTTTCTATAAAAATCAGTATAGCGACGGTTTCGGGTGGGATGGAAAAAATTTGGGGAAATTTTCGACATTTGGTCAAAAGCGTCGGAACCAAGTGTCAGAATTTCCGCCAAATGAAGTAGTGATTGTGATGAACTTCACTTTCTTCATATTCTCATCAGTAATGTTCTGTGATCTCTACATCACTTCTGCAAAAAACCAAAATTTCTTAGGATAATCTAATCCTTTGAAAAGAGACATCTTTGGTGCTTGAGCCATGGTAAATGGGGGACGTGGAGGTGGAGGTGGAGGTACAGTATGGGGATGGGTTGTGATGGGAGTGGAAGGTTGGGGAATTTGAGTAGTGCTCTGATGATTTATAGATCTTAGTGACACACTTCTAGGGGTAGCAATGTTGCTTTCTCTTTCTTCTCTCTCAGACCCAAACAAAAAACTATATTCAAATTCAACATAGGTATCTCGATCTGTCCTAAACCTTTTACCTCCTGGCGTAGTACCAGTTTCACTTCCTCCGAACATCAATCTAATTTCATTCATAGTACACCCTTTTCACACAATAAAATCTTAATCAAAAGCTTCAATGAGTTTAAGTACTTACCTCACGAGCCTTTCAAAAATATGCATTATTCTTCGCTTAAGGATACAAATGTATCAATTGCGAACTCAGTAATAAAAACTCCAAGGATACTATTGATCTAGTAATCAAAAACCCTTGTGATATCATTATAATTCCTCTTCAGTTGCTTGATTAGCTCTCGAGTCCATGCAGTAGGCCTATTCTTGAAATGGGTTGTTTTATCAGCTATTCTTGGTAACCACTCGTGCAAATTGCTAGCAAAAAATGAGAAGAAGATCTCATGTTGATCTGTAAATATATACATCTGCAACCACCATTCAGTCGATATGCACATTTTTTTGTTTTCTTGCGCAACAAATTCGCGTTCTTTTAAATCTACCCAATCTTGAATCTCTTTCTTAGATGGATGCCACATCCACATATCCCTTAGTCATATCTTGGTCCCAGCAAAATAACCATTTTTTAGCTTGATGGGGCCTAGACCCAGGTTCAAATATGGTTTCACGAACCAACAAAACTAACTATTACCGGCCCTTTTGGTAACAATCTGCTACGTAGACCAAAGTCTCACCCAAGGAAATATAGGGGGATGCTAGAACTAGTTTTCTCAATCCAGAGGGAAAATGGAATGTGGCTTTAGGGCTTATCTTCCCTTCAATACTTGACAGATCTTCGCAGAACATACATGTTAATTATACAGTTGTGGTTCAACACTTCTATTGAAATAACTTGCATACTGCGCGATTATACTTTAATAATCATAAAACATCATAAATAACCAACAGGGGACTTCACGATGCAATTATAGATTAGAACACTTAATTAGCACAGATAACATAAAATAGAAGTAAAGAAAACACATAAACTCAAAACACATATCTGTCTTCAAAATTATTTCATTAATGCTTAGATATTCCCAATACAATTAGTGGCAAATTGCACCCTCAACTATAGAATTCCTAAGGTCTATACGCACTCAGTTGTAGGAGAATTTTCTCTAACCAAATCCACATAACACAAAATCAATATAACGTTACATCCAAGTTCATTTTATCATGAGATATGATATTTCATCAAGACTATCCTAGGCTCCTTATATAGCCTTTACATTTACAATACCATGGTCCAAAAACCATGGGTGGTGTTCAAGGTATACAAAAAATTCCCATACCTTTACAAAATAAGGGGCTTTGACCCACCCCAAAGCACATAAGACTAAAACATAGCTTCATGCTATGCACTTTGCTCCTCAATCTGTGGAGTCTTTCTCAAAATATTTTATCAAGGATTACTTTGTCCAACATGAAGAACTTACCCCAACAACCTCAGTCTCCAACCAAAAGCTCACGAACCCCTAATCGACACCCAAGTGGCATATACTGAGTGTATAAATGGTGTTGACCTTCCAATCCATCTTACGGTTAGCCAGGATGGCCTCAACCCATACCATGAGTTATGTTATTTTCCAGGCATCCAAGTACCAACATCCAAACCAAAATAGCCCCACAAGAGTTTCACCAGGAATCATTAACTTCCACCGAGTAATTCAATGGAAACTAAGCCATAAACTATGCCAACGAACCCTTAGAGCACTATGCTCCCCAGATCCAACATTTAGGCTCACATCATAAACATGATGCATCCTAGTGGTACGTTTAATTGAATAACCACATCAACCAATCTGAGAATCTACCCTGGGACTCACTAATAAACAATTAAATGATTAGATAAATGAATATTCCTCCTAAAAAAACTACACTTATTTATATATGCATTGCTCTAACTTGCCATGTGGCACCCTCTAAGACCCACGTGGGCCCTAGGTGCATTTTTCACCAAAATTACCCAACCATTTCCTTTTTCCATTGCATTGTGTCCCTAACACTCTTTCCATGATGTAGGCTCCACAACCTTATTTTATTAATATCTCAATATGTAAAAATTTACAATATCGAGCATGATGATTGCAAAAAAGATGGCTAAAATTAACTACATGCGCATGTAAAACACATAATAAAACATCTTTCTCACTAGCCTAAGATTTTAGGGTATCCATATCGATAACCTAATATCAAAAGTACACATTTTTACATTGCAAAAATAGGTGTGGGTATTACAACATGATTATCCTACATTAATACCCCACCTAATCCTTTTAAGAAATCATCCTTCCATAATATATATTCTATATTAGGATCAACAATTTTAAGTATTGGTGTCATAGCTAATAGATGTTTCAACTGTTCAAAATTTCTTGGTGCTTCTGAGTCCACTCAAATTTGAATAATTTTTATATAAACAGGCTATGAGGGAGGCCAACTTAGAAAACCCTTCAATAAATATATGATAATGTCATGTAATACCGATAAAAGATCTGATATCCACTACATCTTTATAGACAGGCCAATTAAGAAATTCTTTGACCTTTTTAGGGTCTATTACAATTCTTTATTTGGAAATTACATGTCCCAAGTATTAAATATGATCCTGGTAGAACTCACACTTATTGAATTTGGCTTAACTATAATGTTCCGTAAGTGTTTCCAGCATTATTCTTAGGTGTTTCTCATGTTCTTATCGCATCTTATAATAAATCAAAATGTGATCAATAAAAATCAACCCAAATTTATCCAAATATTGGGTGAAAACACTATTCATTAGATACATAAATTTAGTTGGAGCATTTGTAAGACTAAATGAAAGCATAATGAACTCATAATTCCCATATCTAGACTAAAGGAAATTTTATGTATGTCCTCATCCCTAATTATCAATTGATGATAACCAAACCTTAAATCTGTTTTGGAAAAATACAGTGGCTCCTCTCACTTGATCAAATAGGTCATTTATTCTAGGAAACATATATTTGTTTTTTATTTTCAACTTTTAGCTACCTATAATCAATACACAATCATAAAATAACATCTTTTTTCTTCACAAATAGTAATGGAACACCCCATAGTGAAACACTTGGTTTAATAGATCCCTTATCCAATAATGCTTGCATTTTCATTTTCAATTCCATTAACTCTTGTACACACATTCTATACAATTACTTATACACGAGTGTGTCCCTAGGTATCAGCTCAATAGTCAAGTCAATATCTTTGTTATATGGTAACCAAATAATTTCATCTATAAACACATCCTTGAACTCTCATACTACCTAGATGTCATCTATTTTTTTTTTTCCATAGATTCCTGCGAAAAGTATTCTACATGTAAAACAAATAATTAGTAACCTTTTCTAGCACTTCTTTTAAGTTGTAAGGGTGGTATTTTTTTGGTAGAAATTATTGTGGGTATACCCTTAATTATTTCTACCTCTCCCTCAAATTAGGCACAAGTGATAGTCTTGTATAAGAAATTAATAATTGTTCTCTATTTTTCTAACTAGTCCACTCCCACTAATACATCATAAGAGCCTAAAGATAAAAAATTTAGGTTCACTATTATTTCACATCCATCTAAATTAAAGGAATAATTTTTAACTCAATTGATAGCTTTCATATTAATACCCATGGCTAATTGGACCAACCAATAATTTTTTATATTTTTCTATGTTCAACTTACATTTGCTAACAAATTTAGGACTAATATAAATTAAACTTGCACTTACGTCTATTAAAATGGACATGGGTTGGTTTAGGATATTACCTTCTATTTCAATCATGGTAGATTTATGCTCAAGTTGATGCTCTTCCAAGGCTGCATTGGTTATAGGTATGTTTCTAGCCACACCATTCACCTTGGAGGCTTCTTTTATATTCCGCGGGGCTCAAAATGATTTAATATTGTATGGACAATTTTGAAATAGGTGAGGCTCTCCACAACCCCTACAGTTCAATGGTTCCCTTTCTTTTCCATTAACTCTTTTATTATTCAAATTTGTTACTTGGACCCTACCTGAGTTTGAGTCTTTTGTTACTAATTATTTATCTTATTAAAATGTATGTTGTAGTTAGTTTTAACATATTTTATATAAGATAAAAAATTAGCGCTTTTTATTCCTTACCTAAATTTATATTTTTTCTTTTTTGGCCACATTTAAATTTTTCACTTGTGTGCTTCGATTGCTAATAATATATTCTATCCTTATGAATGGTTTAATTCATTATTTTTGAGTTATCATATTCAATTTTTTATTTAAAATAAAGGGGAAGACAATTGATAAATCGTTGTACTTTAGCTTTCTCATCTCGAATGTAAGGCACTTATTGTAAAAAGTGGATAAATTTCTCCATAATTTCATCCATGGTCATTTGACCATGATTTAACGCATGAAATTCCTTTTCCTTATCATTGGAGTATCTCTCTGTTAAATATTTTCCCTTAAAAGTCTACTGAAACTTTTTCTAAGTCACAATATTTCCCTTTATATTACGTGAAATTCTAATCTCCTCCCACCATAATGATGCCTTGCCTTGCAGAAAATAAGTGGCTAGTATACCTTATAAATTGCTAGGATAATTGTACACTTGAAAATATATGTTCATGTAAGTTTTCTCACAACTGATTAGGTTTACTAACACCCCCCCTCCCCCACCTTTCTTGCAGTCCTCTGTCATTTGCATTGTTTGATTTTGGCACCATCGGATATGCAAGTTTCATGAGGTATTTTTTCTTCCTCTTGGTTTTTCTTTTTTCTTTACTCTTTGAATCCCTACATTGTTTCTACCTCAGAAGCTTGTGTCCATTCCCCTCATTCTAGACTTCATTTTGTTACACATTGTGGTGGTTTTCTTGTAGTGGCTTATCTACTTAGAAGTATGATATGAACATGGAGATCCTTTACACGTAATGATCACTCTTTAAATTGCACAATAATGACAAAATAATGGCTATGTTCTTCATGATCACTCTTTAAATTGCACAATAATGACAAAATAATGGTTATGTTCTTCAAGTATTCAGGGTTTGAAGGATTTCCTCACTAGCTAAGTTCTTGTGCAGGTTTGAGGGGATTCGATGAACTTCAACACTTTTTCACATTGAATCAGGGTTTTTCCCATCTCTAATAAAGGGAATATCCTCATTTATTGCTAAATTTCCATCAAGAGGATATGTTCCAGTTCCAAGTCTCATTTTTAGCTCCATTATTCCTTACATGAGGGTTTTATTCAAGTTATTTTAAAAGGGGTTATATTTGATATTACTTATTTTACTCTAATTTTTCCTCTTAGATACTCCAAGGGTTTCCTCATTTAATTTTTTATTTTTATTTTAACTACCCTTAATTGATATTACACAAGTATGTGTGGTGAATTTGTAACTTAATCCATATTTCCTCATGTTATCCTCCTATGTTCTACAATATCACTAGGTGACTATGGATTTTCTACAAACAACTAAAGATAACATTCTTTGCCTATCATCTATCTTTAGAAATCTCACTGCCTTCATTATCCTTAATAAACCTTTTCACTATATTTCATCTCTGCCTTCTCAAAACACCTTACTGCTCTTAAAAAGATCCATCATGGACTTATTTATCTCATTTTCATCCCTCTTGCCTATCACCAGTTTTATTCCCTCATTATTCCCCACTTAACATCCACTTTTATTCTTGAAAAACCCTTCAAAACCCCACCTTTATCATTTTCTTCCTTTTGCACTAAAACAATGAAAAATTTTCTTTTTACATTGTTTTTAAAGGTAAAATTGACCTATCGGGACCCTTTTATTTAAATTAAACTCTGCTTATTTTAATAAAAACCTGAAATCTCTAATTTTTTTAACCCAACCCCTTTATAAATGTCTAAACCCTCTGTTTAAATGTTTTTTAACCCCACGCCCATATAGCCATAACCTGTATATGTTTCAAACCCCTGGGCTACACGATAAAACTTGCCATGTCATACGGTGCTCAGACCCCACCACTTCACCTACCCGCTATTCCTAAAACTCCCAACCACTGTAGATCTGTCTCCCCCAAGGTCTGACGACTCCCATTGCTCATCACAAATTTATGTACGTCAGGGTTAGCATTTTCAAAACATGTGAAATAGGTGGTATTTCCTTGCCATGCGACGCTCATTGAGTGGAATCACACACTTCTACCTGAAACCATTATTGCCCCTCCGTCTGCACGAAAACCACCTTCTCCGCTCCCGAAAACTACTTTCCCCCTTCACGCCAAAACTCCATACCACCTCCTTCGTTCAAACTTCCCACAGGTTTTTGCCTTTGCGATGGAGCTTTCCTCCACCATGAACCTCTACAAACACCCCAAAAGCTCGAAAAACCCTAGATAAATGCAAAAAATCTCCCCAACGCAGGTTTTTAAGTTAATTTGTTTATTCTATGTGCAATTTTAATGGTAGGAGAGCGGAATATGCATGCCGAGGTCTGAAATTATTTAAATTAAGTGATTTGGGTGACGATCTAGTGGAACTAATTTCATTTGAAGGACCAGAGGCGAAAGATCAAGCTTAACCATCAATGAATCATGATCCTTGGTGGTTATTAAAATCCTCCAGCAGTAGAAGAATACCCCCTGCACAGTAAACATAGACATAGGCACAATGAAGAGAAAAATATAGTTAAAGGACTATGACAGTCAGTGGATTAAAGGTTAAACAAAGGTTGAAAAGGTTAGTAAAAAAGGATCAGTAACAAAAGAGAGATAAAGGCGGAATCAAAGGAAAAGACAGTGAAACAGGAAGTTAAAGGGTAAATCAAGTTTAATGCCTAAAACAGAGTTTAAATGATAAACAGAGACAAGTCTGCTCAGATACAGATCCAAATGACCAAATCCAAGCATTTAATTCTTCAAAGGACATATTTTTCCACCTACAGCATGTTTTGTTTCAATAAAACATCAATAGTTATTATAAACATTTAGAGATATTTCTCATCTACCCAGCAGTTATTTAAAAAGCCTTAAAGTCAGATATTTCCCAAAGTTAGCTCAAAAGTTAAGTTAGGAGTTATTATTTCAGAGAAACACTCTCAGATATTTTTGCCTTGGGACTTGCATGGTCTCAAAGGTCAAAAACTCATTAACTCTATAATAAATGACATCTGCAACCCTAGGTTAGGATCACCTCCTCATCTTGCAGATAAATACTGCATGCAAGCTTCATTTTTAGTGTTGGTTGGTTGGTTAGTTGATTGATTTTCTATTGCTAAGCTAGTTGAGGACTGCTAGGCTGGATTTGAGAAATCTCTGAGTTGCAGAGATCTATTGTACTGGATTAATGTAATTCTTTTTAACATCAGTAATACAAGCATGTTCACAAGATTCTTGAGCTATGCTAATGGTGAAATTTTTCTTGTTTGTCAATGTTTTCCTTCTGTTTTCCATCTATCCATTATTTATCTGATAAAAGAACATAAATTTTAAAGTAGGATATGTTGTCTTGGCACCCTATTTCTGTCTACATTCTTTATCTTAATGTTTTCCTCTGCAAGGTCTGATTAGAGAATTCTTAGTTGCTCTCTAGTTCCACCTAGCTTGTTATCTTGGAAATGATTTAATAGAGTCAAGCCAAGTAAGTCTATGGTAAACCCTGTCCTTTGGTGTAGCTTGAAACATTGTTTTTAAGGAATTTCTTTGAAGTATACTTAGTAGAGTCTAAACCAGGGAATTCTATGGTATGCCCTGTCCTCTGGTCTGCCTCAAATTGTTTCTTTGAAGGTCTTTAGATTGTTTAGTTAAAGAATATAAGTTTAGCTTGCTCTTTAGCTACACTCACTGTTATATTAAATGTTTTCTTTGTCTGAAAGTAGTTCTAGGATTTCTGAATTGTTGTCTTAAAGGTTTTCTTATTAAAGTCTGGAAAAAGAAGTCTATGGTGTGCCCTGTCCTTTAGTTTTCTTCAAACAGTTATCTAAAATGATTTTCTTGTTGAAGTAGAATTGAAATATTCTTAATTGAATTTTAGTTTTGCTACCTTCACAAATTATTGTTATTTCATATCACATCTAATCTAAGAGATCCACTTGATATAGTTAGCTTTCCCTATGAAAACCCTTGCAGAGTTGATGAACAATTAAATCCTTTTATGACTCCATAACCCAATGGATTAATATTTCTCATATTCTATCTATTCAGCTGAAACATCTGTTCAACTAATCACACCATTTGATCTATCAACCTATAAATCAATCAATCAAAACAAAAATTCCTTAGAACTTCATAACTAGCCTAACATCATAGACAAAAGCACAGATACATATCATTTATAAACAATTACATGGAGAGATCCCTCTTTGAGTTCAGGAAGGCTAGGTCCTAGGATCCCAAAGTGGTTCTGATGTGGTTCCCTGTAGAGTTTGTTCTTTCCAATCTTGCAAATCGCTGGGAGCCAACACCTCATATGGTCTTGACGATAAGAGTTTACACTACATCATAGGTAGTTTTTCATCACTAGGGTTCTATTCCTCAACATCTTTGTTTTATTTCACTTTAGCATTGTTATGGTCAATTATTCTCTACCTTTGGCCCACTAGGATGATGTCATATCTTTTTAAAAGGACAAAAAACCATCCTTAATTGGGAATTGAGATCTTCTTTGATTTCCTACAATTTACCTCGTGGAAAACTTGGAGAATACCATTCCTTGGATCACCCTGAGCCATAGGTAACATAAATGTTCATAAATAGTTTAATAATTTATGAAGTAGGTTAAATTTTTATAGTCTTCTTTTACCAAAATACTTAAAATATTTATAAAAACTCTTTTCTAAGAGGTGTTGAATGTTTCAATGGGCTAAGAAATCAATATTAGGTAAAGTTTAGAGTATTTTGTTTTTACTTGGCAAGGGTTTGTAGAGATTATGTACATCATACTAAATGACACTTGTCTTGTTGTAGGTTACCATTAATTATGTCGCGAGTTATTGTGGAACGAGATTAATACTTAAGAGTATTCCGGGTACTTTGTTGTCTATTTAAATTCTTTTCCCTTCTCTTAATAATTAAGAGTATTCCAGGTACTTTATTGTCATTTGAACTTCTTTTACCTTCTATTGTGGGTTATGAAGTGGCTTGAAGGTTTTCACCTACCTTTAGTTGTCGTAGCCTCAAATGGCATCACTTTTTATCTTTGGGTGTTTTAATAGGTTTTTAATGTTGAACACATCATCACTCGACCTTGTTAATATATACAGTTGTTGTTGTAATGTATTTTTAATACTTATATTAAACCTTTATTTTTATAAAACGTATTCATGTGTTTACAAGGTGTTTGATTTGGCAAGTATAATGGACTACCTGAGTCACTAATGTACTCTTCACATTTGCTCAAGCAGTTTTTTGTAGCTTCATAAATTAAGAATGTTAGACATTAGTAATAATTTATTTTTCATGTTTTTGAATCTCATGAGTTTTGTAAGTGAATTAATTTCTTTATGAGCCCACAATATGAGTATTTTTGTATTTTTAGTTCCCATGAAAATTAGGTCTTTCTTTATATTGAATGTAACTTATTGACTATATGTATTCGACCTCATTTTGAGGATTATTTCCATTCTTATATATGCATTTATTTGTTTATTTATTCTCAACGCTTTTCTGAAGAAAATTACTTATTATGTTTTTTATGTATTATTTTTCTTCTATCATTGAATAGTTACCTCGGGATAAACCCTGTCCCTTCTTGTGGAATGAGGTATATCCTTCAAGAATTTATAATCAACTGATCATTTTTGAGTTAACCATTAATTTCTTTTTATAACCCTCAGTTTAATTGGACTTGAGTATTATAGGTGCAGAAAGGTTAGCTATACTATTTCTGGTCCAAGGGATTTTGCCACTATTCTTCAAGGGTTTCCTCTATAAGTGAGAACTGTATTTTTCAATTTTTACTACAAAGGATATTCTTCTGCATAGACCTAGGACTAAGCTAAACTTACATAGTACCTACGAGTAAAAACATCTATAATTTTTTTTTTTTTTCTCATGCTTTTCAAAATATTTGAGTAAATAAACAACTCATGTACAGATTCCAATTACTTATAAAAAACCATTTATTTAATTTACTTGGTACATGTATAAATATTTATTCTTCTATCCTATGTATACATTCATATTCTATGTGAAAAAAAATCTTAAAATATTTCAACAAATGAATAGGTTCGCCTACCTCAGTATTTGGAAACAAAAATCACATTCCACCTAACACCAACTACCCTTATGTAATAAATCCCAAGGAGTGTTTGGTATTGTTGATCCTTAGACCTTAGAAATATTTTCTAGTTCAATGTCTATCTTTTTTCCTTTTTCTTGACAAATATGAAGTTAAGGTGGATGTATGCTCGCAATAGTAGTAACAAATCAAAGGTTGAGATTTATTTAAAAGTAGTTATGAAATTTTATTTAAATTCATTAATAAAAGAAAGGTCATGGTTTTTTGAACATGTAGTATTAGTAATTCATGCTATTGTAATAATGTCTATTTACACGTAAAGGATTTTCATGATTAAGAATAGTGTTACATGCATTTTTTAAGTGTATATGTTTAAATCATATTTATTATTTTATTCATTAAAATTAATAATAATTATTTAAAATAAAACTATAATTTAGTTAATTTTTTCTTAGTATTATACACAAATCAAAGGTTGGGATTTATTTTGAAAGTATTCATGCTCTTTTTACTCTTTTAATTAAATTTATTAATTAAAAGATATGGCATATGAACAAGTGTTATATGAAATGTGTTATCACTCTATACTTTTCCTAGGATGGGAAGGAAGTTTCATAGGTAACCACAAAACCACTTGTAACGCTAGAAGGGCTAGATCACAGCTTTAGAGATAAGAGACAAAGATAAGGAAAATATGGTAGTCTGCTGTGTTGTCGAGAATATATATGAATTTGGTAATGACTGTAACTATTTTTTTGCAAATGTTGTTTCTTTAGATGATGAAAATTGTGTGCTCAAGTTACACTTCATTCGATCAACTCCAGCGATCAGTCCCACCTTTATTTAGTTGGGATAGAAAATTTAAACATATTTCTAAATCTTTCATCCACTTCGGTGTAAATTTAAAAAGTGGACTTATTTACAAAAATGTGGTGAACTTCATGCTGAATATTCAAATCAAACTGTAATCCATGTATGAATTCCTCTCCACTGATAACTCTTTTAGCCCTTGCAAACTTGGAGGAATCATCACCTATGTTGCACAACTACTCTTGGTAGTGTTCTAATGGGATCAATTTTCCATTAGGATTGTTCAGAGTAGGCAAACCTTTTTCCTGTATCAATCTAGAATTTTTATTGAACCTCTAGACATGCAACTCAAGGTCTCTACATTTGTTCTTCAATTGTATCATCAATTCATTTTTTTTTAAGACCCTCTTAACTTCCATGACTACTTTTGTCCTATATGAAATGTTAAAGTCTTCTAATTGATCCTTGGTTTTGTAATTTAACAACTTAATAATATTGTGTGCCTCTTCTGGTTTGTGTTCAAAATCTACCTTTGTATTCTCTATTGTTTTATTTACTCTTTGCACCAACTCTTCTTGCTTGAAAATGATTTGAATCAAAGGCCACATATCTGTTATGTTTCCATTTATATTTTTCCAAATATTTTCTTTTCCTCTTCCAACATTTGAATGATAAAGGACTGGTCTTCATTTTTTGTATCTGCTCAATACATTTATAATTTTTCTGAATTTTTGACAAGTATGCATTTTCAGTTTTGAGATTGTTTTCCTCCATCCAAGATAATTCTACCAACAACCTCTCATTTTTATCTTGAGCTAGTGTTAGTTCATCTAGAGCACTAGTAATTTATTTTGTAGGATTTGAAGTTGTAATATTCCTAATTAGCCCATGCTAATAGGAATATTTAATTTTTTCTTTAATTTTATTTTTTGATAAATAAACTGTAAAGGAGGACATGAAAAACTCCCAAAACATAAAAATAAATCAATGCCTAATATGAACAGAGACAAATCAGGGCTTTCTTAATAAAAGCCACTTGTGTGTGAACAGGTTTGAGCCACTTGACTGGGTCAATAGGACCAAATCACTAAGCAGACCAGATACATTGAGCCACTTTGAAGACCCAATGCAGTTCTAGAAGGAGGATCCCATGTGAAAGGGGTTAATTCATTTGAGGTGGTATATGGTTTTGCACATCCTCATCTTATAAAAGGAAGGAGAAGGCTCAAGGAAAAGGTTGTTGATGATAATTAGATTTTGAGATTGCTTGAGAAATTCAAACTCTCTTGGCTGTTTAGCTAAGAGAGAGGAATTTCCTGTTTAGGAATTCCTCTTCCTTCCTTGAGGGTCTCTTGGAGGAAATTGTGCTACATTGATCCACTATCTAGCATTTTTGCCAAGATTCACGTCCATTTACAACGTAAATCTTGATTAGGGCTTCATTGTTTAGAGAGTTGCAACAAGTGGAATTAGATCCATTCAGATCTAAATAATTCTATTGCATATTTTCAGTGGGGAAGTCATTTAAACCATTGGCAGGAGTGCAATACCTGCTTAGAGCTTCAGAATTCCATCTTGGCATGAGGCCAAAGTGTGCATCAATTCATCAGTGCAATTAGCTTCTGAAACTATGTTATTTTGCAGGCAGATTTGCAGTGTTTATTTGCTAGCAGTTTGGAGGAGAGATCTTCGGTGAAAGGGTTCCTTTCCTTCACTGAGGTGATCCATGGACTGGCTAACCAATCCATGTCCTATTTCACATCTGATCTACTGTGTGACTTATTCTTCAAAAATTTCTGAATTTTACTGCAAATCCATGGTGTAGACCTCAGATCTATTCAATGTCCTTCATTATAAGCTGAGATCCCCAAGGGGAATGTACTTAAAAGTCATTTTTGCATATAGATCCCATTTAGATCTATCATTTTGTACTCTGATCTATTATGGATCTGAAAATTAATGAAACACTACCTCAGACTTCTGAAAATTACATTGTCTGGTTCATTCTCTATTTCTTGTGTCATAAAGCTTGGGTTTTAGGCCTTTTCTTCAAGTATAGATCTATATTTTCTAATGTAAGATATTTGAATCATATTCTCAGCTTGTCATACTATTATATCTGCATAAAATCACCAAAACCTTTAGAAAATATGCTCTCTAAGCTTCAACAAATTTCTGCATACTCCAAGTCATGGGAAATCAACAATTTTAAGCCTAGTCTGGAATGGATGATCTGTTTAACATAGAAAAACGCATTTTTTTTTACTAAAATCCAGGATGTGAATCCCTCTTGACCTAATCTAACATATCCCAAATCCATGACCCTTATTTTTACGCAAATTTCGGAATATAGTTATTTTAGGGCATGAAAAGCTCCTTTTCCTCCCCTTTTTGAGAGTAAAACCTGAGTAAAGGTTTTTGTAGTACTTGGAATTGACTTCTGAGTGTTTTTAAACACATTTTATGATATATGAAGCACACATCCCTGAAAAAATCATTTTTCAAGAATGTCTTGCTGAGAAATCCATTTTGGGAACATTACAGTGGTATTAGAGCATGATCTTTGGCACAACCTGTGAGATCAAGCTATCAAAGAAGTAAAGAGAAGAAATAGAGATCATAATTATGGAGAGGATGAGATTACTCTCATCATTGTTTAGATCTAAGAAGGGCCTCTCCAAAGAGGTAAATCAAAAGAGAGAAAGAAGATGCATCAAGACTCCTAGAGGGTTTCAAGGAGAAGAAAGTTACAGTGAGACCTATAGAAGGTTTCAAGAAAAGGAGGAAGACCCATGCACTTCCTACCCTCACAAAGAAGATGCATTTTATAGAAGAAACAAGAGCATGGCTCCACCACTTGGAAGAACGACAGAAGAGGAGATCTCCCTGCTCCTTTTCCATACCCTGAAGGGTATTGAAGAAGATATCAAGGAGATTGAGAGGGTGGAGACTTTTACCCACGCTGGCACAACCTTGGAGGAGCAACCTTTAGTAATAGAGGAAGACTACATAGTTGCAGAAGAGCCTTTTGCTTCTACATCCCACCAAGGTATGATTAAAAATCCATCTATTGTCATTTTAGCGCATTGTATGAAGGGATCTACATCTTTGCATGTTTATGATTTAGAGCAAAAAAGTTGCACTGCACTGTGGAAAGGTAGTAAGGAAGAAGAGGGACCATTCCTCATTGGAGCATTCACATGGAAGCTTCATTCATGAAGAAATAGAGGGTGGAATGATGGATGGTGGACATCTTGAAGTGAGAAACCCTTTCTCCCTTCTAGATGACCCTTTTTCAATGAGCACACCCCTGCTCAAAGAGAAACTTCTACTTGTAGCAAATCCAAGGCCCCTTTGGTTTTGGAAGGCCATGCATGAGGAGAAGACCTCATGGGAAGAATTCATTAGAGGTGCACTTCAACACATCATGGAGTGCAAATTTCTTCAACAATTTGAGGAGGATCTTCCCTTCTCAGAGGAGCAAATAGTAGATGGAGGACATCTTCGGATGGATAACATATCTCATGACTGTGTTGGAAATTTCTTGAGCCATGCACATCATTACGGGAGGTTTTTTCCTACCACCTATTTGGGTCCTCATAGGGTCAAATTGATCCTCGAGAAGATTGCATTTCAAGATCCCATGGAATGCAGGAATTTGATTTGGGATGATGGTAGCCCTCATGGGAGGAGTACCAGGATGAAGGGTGGAAGGAGACATCTACAATTGGTTGAGTGGATATGCATGGAGAGAAAGAAGCTGGAGAGCTACTTGTAGATCTATGACACTGGGCAGCGGGAGGCTTGGATGCGTTGGTTTCTCTTGAAAGAGTTTGGTCATCACTCTCTTTCTAAGGGTATGTGGCAGAATAATTGCATCATGGGGCAGCAAAGAGTATGGGCACATTGTGTTGGCATAACATTCTTCATGTCAAGAACCATGTTTTCACTACATGAATTTGATGATGGAAGTATGAGGAGGCAGCAAAATATTTTGTTGCTGGGGATGTTCTGGAGAGAGCAAGGGAAAATTTTCTCTCACAGTTTTCATGATGTTGCAGGAGTAGAAGAAGGCACTATCATAGTGCAGGGGGGTTACTCCTTGGACTTAGATGTTGAAGGAGGACTTTCTTCATGGGAAGGAATTCTCATATGTAGAAGCATTATGGGAAATACCTTTGACTTTCTGCATGTCAAAGATTGGAGCTATGTGTTGATGGCAGCCTATTTGCATAGGCCAACAAAATTGTCACTTTGGACTCGGATTTATTGATGGACTATTCCCAGGATCACTTCTCATTCAATGCACTTGGTGAGCAAAGAGGAGGTGAAGAAGATGGAGTGGTATATGGAGACATCTATTACTGTTGTGTGCTTTTCTTGACTTGGATTTCCAAGAAGGAGGAGAAGGACTTTCATGTAGCCCTTGGTTCATTCCCCTTCATGGGAGTGTGCCAAACTTTTATTGAGGATTCATTCATGGATCCATGTATCTTCTTGCTTCCAACATATGGGGAGAGCTTTTTCTTGCATCCTCTTACCATCTTTTGGCAGTGCATTTCTCCACAAGAGGGAAAGCTATTCATTGAGCTCCATGATCTACATTGGGCCAAATTATATGATGGAGACAGCCATCTCTTATGTGGCATTGGGCAAAGATGTTTTCCTTACATGTATATTCATTTTAGTTATATGATTAACCATGTAACAAGAAACAATTTTCCATGTATTCTTCTAAAGCAGCAGTATATAAAACTGCACTGTGAAGACTTGCTGAACTGTTGGTCTCTCTTGCATCACATAGGACCTTCAGTATTTCCATCATGATGGTGATAATCATGTTCTCAATTGTTAATATTGCTTTTATCTTGATGGGAGACATGATGTTGAGTGAGGCACATGGTTTGGATGTGTCCTTTTGGGAAGTAGGTTCCCACATTTTCTGCAGTGCATGTTCTAATGGGAACATGGGAAGAGTTGTGGCCACCATGACCAAACACTTGTTTCTCTTGGGGGTGAGCCATGTGTGTGATGGGATACCTTATGCTGATACTCTTCTATCCATCACATATGAAAAATTTTTGGCTAACTGGTTTTACAGTGTTGGAGGGAGGATCTTTGCAGATCCACTCTTCATGATGCCACTTGAGGGAAATATCCTTGCAGCCCAAGATCTGTTTTCACTCTACACTTATCTTAAGTGGAGAGGAGGACAGTGTGGGGTAGGCTATCTTGTGTACCATATGCAGATTTTCAGCCTACCTATTTTGCGGGAGCTCAAGGTGGAGGAACATTTTCAGGAGTTGCCATGTTGGGAGGTGACTCATTTTGTGTGGATGATTGCTTGGGGATGGAGGATCCACATGGGAATGTTGTTTCCCAATACATTTCAGATCCCATGCCTCAAGGGAGCCTCTAGGCAGCACCTTATTGCCTTCTTAAGTACTCTAATTATTCATGATGATAGCTATTCAGCTAACTTACATGTTTGGGAGAGGCAATATGGAGATTCATTGTTGACACATCATCTCATTATTTGGAGGAGATCATCATATGTGGATGCTACAGTAGGAGGAGGGGACATCCTTTAATTCTATCCTTGCAGTTGCTTGAGGACAAGAAAAATTTGGGAGGGGAAGACTGTAACATTCCTAATTAGCCCAAGCTAATAGGAATATTTCATTTTGTTTTAATTTTATTTATTGATGAATAAAATGTAAAGGAGGACATGAAAAACTCCTAAAACATAAAAATAAATCAATGCCTAATATGAACAAAGACAAATCAGGGATTTCTTAATAAAATCCACTTGTGTGTGAATAGGTTTGAGCCACTTGACTGGGTCAACAGGACCAAATCACTAAGCAGACCAGATACATTGAACCACTTTGAAGACCCAGCGCAGTTCTAGGAGGATCCCATGTGAAAGGGGTTAATTCATTTGAGGTGGTTTAGGGTTTTGCACATCCTAATCTTATAAAAGGAAGGAGAAGGCTCAAGGAAAAGGTTGTTGATGATAATTATATTTTGAGATTGATTGAGAAACTCAAACTCTCTTGGCTGTTTAGCTAAGAGAGAGGAATTTCCTGTTTAGGAATTCCTCTTCCTTCCTTGAGGGTCTCTTGGAGGAAATTGTGCTGCATTGATCCACTATCTGGAATTTTGGCCAAGCTTCACCTCCCTTGACAGCGTAAATATTGATTAGGGCTTCAATTTTTAGAGAGCTGCAGTAAGTGGAATCATATCTATTCAGATCTGGAGAATTTTATTACATCTTTTCAGTGGGGAAGTCATTTAAACCATTGGCAGGAGTGCAATAGCTACTTAGAGCTTAAGAATTCAATCTTGGCATGAGGCCAAAGTGTGCATCACTTCATCAGTGCAGTTAGCTTCTGAAACTGTGTTATTTTGCAGGCAGATTTGCAGTGTTTATTTGCTAGCAGTTTGGAGGAGAGATCTCCGATGAAAGGGTTCCTTTCCTTCACTGAGGTGATCCATGGATTGGCCAACCAATCCATGTCCTATTTCAGATCTGATCTACTGTGTGACTTATTCTTCAAAAATTTCTGAAGTTTACTGCAGATCCATGGTGTAGATTTCAGATCTATTCAATGTCCTTCATTATAAGCTGAGATCCCTAAGGGGAATGTACTTAAAAGTCATTTTTGCATATAGATCCCATTTAGATCTATCATTTTGTACTCTGATATATTTTATATCTAAAAATTAATGAAAAACTACCTCATATTTTTGAAAATTACATTGTCTGGTTCATTCTCTATTTCTTATGTCATAAAGCTTGGGTTTTAGGCCTTTTCTTCAAGTATAGATCTGTATTTTGTAATGTAATATCTTTGAATCATATTATCATATTTTCATACTATTATCTCTGCATAAACTCACCAAAATTTTTAGAAAATATGCTCTCTAAGCTTCAACAAATTTCTGCATACTCCAAGTCATGGGAAATCAACAATTTTAAGCCTATTCGAGAATGGAGGATTTGTTTAACGTATAAAAATGCATTTTTTTCTGATGAAATTAAGCATGTGAATCCCTCTTGACCTAATATAACATATCCCAAAGCCATGACCCTTATTTTTATGCACATTTCTGAATACAGTCATTTGAGGGCATGAAAAGCTGCTTTTCCTCACCTTTTTTAGAATAAAAGCTGAGTAAAGGTTGCTGAAGTACTTGGAATTGATTTCTGAGTGTTTTTAAACACATTTTGTGATATATGAAGCATAAATACCTGAAAAATGCGTTTTTCAGGCATGTCTTGCTGAGCAATCCATTTTGGGAACATTACAGAAGTTGTGGTCTTTGGTGAAGTTTCTACTTCTATAATTGTGCCCAACGTATTTTTCTGGCTCCTTCCCATTGTTTCTTCTCCCTAAAAAATTCTTCCATGTTCTGCTCCATCTTTTTCATCTATGTGTTTTTCTTAACCGCAATAGTAAGTAACTTTTCTTTTTTCATTTCTATACTAGCAACCTCTTTAATTTGAGGATGCTCTATGGAGGGTAGATTTAGTTGCTTCGTTAATGATTGAATGTATGTCTCTTTTCTATTGATTATTTCTTCTGCTTCTTTGAGATCCTTAGGGTCATGCCATAGCTTTATTATAAAATATTGCAGATATTTGATTCTATTATCCTTGGCAACAAAAGAAATTTTTTCGATATTAAACTATGAGTCGATATTATTTAAGGATGAATGTAATCTAGATACATTCATGGATGAATTGGTAATTCATGAAAATATCAGCTCCCTTGTCTGCTTGAGTAAATCAATTTGATTGATTTCATGTATTTTCTTGGTATCAATTGAAAAAATGGAGGCTATGTAATCTTTAACACTCTTGGGAGCTAGAAGTAATGGTTACATGAAGGCCATTTGGAGTTGTCCTTTATCTAAATCAAATGCAGAGAGTAGTCTATGTTATGTTTTAGTAGTCTGCTTCCAAAACTCAAAGTAGGTGGAAACCTTCAAATCTTAATTTTTAAATTTTATCTCCATCTATCTTGAAAATATACCCTTCTGAGTTGCAATTTGAGAGTTGGATGACACTGGAGATTGGACTGCCGCTCCTATAGTAGGTGACTATATTGTTTCATTAATTTGAGTAGAAGGAGGAATTTCAGTTTACATAGTAGGTGATTGCATTATCTCTTACATTCGATTAGAAGGAGTAGTTGGAATCTCTCAGTGAATCTTAGTAGTTTCCGTTTAGCGTACCCCTCTTCTAGAGACCCATTTTGAATAGTAATCACTTGAGGCTTAAACTGAGGATCATTTTGTGAATCTGTTCTTTGAGCAATAGTTGGATCATTTTTCTTTCTCATAAAAACAATAAATTATGTATTTGGATTTTCTGAATCAGTATGGGACATGGCTTGTCTTTCCCTTTTTATTTCCTTTTATTTAAGAGTTGGTGTTGGCATAGATGAATCACTAATATTTTTTTCTTTAGCTTCCTGTAAAGTACCATCTATCCACTCCTCTTAATTGGCATATTGTTCAATTTCAGGCCTGTGTGTGTAGGAGGTACTCTTTTGTTCTGATCTAAGCTTTGAAATGATGCCCAATGGATCATAGGACCAAGAAAAACTTAGTTTGAGAGTCATTTGATTCAAAATGGCCTCCACTTCTCTTGTTTTAGCTCTGGTATTGATGATGTAGGGCCCAATATGTGACTTCTATTTGAATTGTGCTTTCTTTTTTTATGCCAAAAAATGAATATGATCCATGTTAAGAATTTTATTGGTGTATTCTAGTGTAAATAATATGACTGGGACCAACTTTGGTAGCCTGTAAAGAGGCAACTCTAATCCATATATCTTTATCTCAGTTTAATTCTGGAATGAATACCAGTCTCTGAACTTGTATTACTCTGATAAATGTAGGAACCTTTTAATATTTTGTGAAATCCTTGGAATTTTGTCACCACTAAACAAACACAATGATGTATGCAAAAATTTATCAATAAAATCAATATAGGAGTACTCCTATGAGTTATTTCTAACCAGAGAAGTCCACTTGAATCAATGACTATGGATGGCCCTCATTGTCTTTCTTATGTAAATGGAAATCAAACTTATATGACTGATAATATAGTGTGAGATAAATTAAAACTGACTGATAATTGAAGGAACCTTCTGCTTTACAATTTACCAATTGATAATGAATTGATTCTGTAAGAAATTTGTTGAAGTTGAAAAGAACTGATGACTGATTTCCTAGTATAAAAATTGATATAAAACTGAAAATGCTTCATCTACTCACTAGTCATTATGGTACCCAAGCATTCGGGTGACCATAGAAACTACCTGCTTGTCTATTTCAGGAAAACTTGAAACTGGATAAGGTGGATTAGTCTGGGGTTATTAACCATTTTTGGCAAGAAAAGACTCTAAATTTTTAGCTCTTTGAGGGAAGGTTAACTTCTTATATATTTCCATCAAGACCTCGATAGAAAAATAATGATGATATGCTAGATATTCAATTTTTAGGGCCTGACAGATGCCCTCAGGGGAAATGGAGAAAATTGTCTGGTTGCTATGGGAAATAACAACGCTTTGATTGGGAAAATACTTGAGATGAAACCATGCAATGAATTCAAGGAAAAAATATGTCTAGGGGAAAATGAATTCAAGGACATTGGATTCCTAGATGTTTAGATCATCACTTTTGTCCATAAATTTCTATTTGGCCCAATTATGGAGTTCCTACTAGTCGAATTTAGATTTGGGTTTTAGGCGATTTTGTACTGGTTATCTGTCAGGGGAGGTTTATCAAAGTATGGGACTAGGGGGTTCATGGGATTTGAATTAGTGGCCTTTCCCTTTCCCTTATGGTTTGACATTTTTGAAATCAAGCACAAGGAAAAAAAGTAACAAGGGAAATTATAGAGGACAAGTAATTACTTTAATCTAAAAGAAATGGTCAGAAAAAAGGTTACTAGGGGAGAATTCTCATCTGGAAGAAACAAATATTGGTGGAGACAGTCGAAAGCTAAAAACATTTCGTTCTGAAAAACTACATGGTGAAAGGGAAAAATAATGTTCTTTGGAGGTTTTATAATTTTTCGATCAGTTGTATAATAGGAAAAATTTCAACGATTGTGGAGCGGGGTTTTATTTTCTATCAAAGACTTCAACGAGAAAAAATCATGCAGGGAACTTTTTTAAATGGATTTGGAGGGATAATTTAAACATCGAACAACTTTGTGATGTGGTGGGGAGTGGTGTGGCAGATGAGTAACGAGTATGTGGTGGGCGATGGATGTTGGAGGAGCGAATACATGGAAAGAGATGAGTGGTGGAGGGATGAAGCATTGGCGGGAAGCGAAGGTGGTATTTTAGAGGGGGTGTAAGTGGTAAGTTGTATTAGGAGGGGACCCCCCAAAATTCCTCGTATTTTTCCACTTACCGTGGAGGGGTTTCGGCAGAAACCACTTTTTCGGGCTCCCCCCCTCATATTAACCTTCGAGAGTGTGGGGGGGAATGCTTCCTCCACTATAGATCTGGGCAGAGGAAAATCACGTCGCAGATCTACATGCGCCCTTTAACACAAAACGACAATTATTTTTTTCGTATTATCAATACCAAATTTTTATATAAAACGAATGTTTTTTGAAACAAAATTATACTACGACTTTTTCACTAGCTTGGTACACAAGGGATTTTCCATTTTATTTTCTACTTTTTTTTTAATTTTTCTTCTCTTTCCATATGTATATATCATCATTTTTTTATATATCCCCTATTTTATTTTTTATACATCATATATATGTTTTTTTTCCCTTTTTTCTTTTGGATTTTTAAAAATAATTTGGTAGAATGAAATAATTATTTACAATATCTCATAGCATAAAAAATCAACATATAACCATCAACTGATCCTATAATTTATATGACCCTAAAAATGGCTCCAAAGGGGATGGAAACCTCCCTGTGAGGTATCAAGAAAACTGTAGATAGGTAGCATTTATCCATTTGGTATTTTTGCTTCTATTTTTTAACTACACTAATTATCATCAAATCACCAGAAGCTTAGGGCTTTCTCCGTGGGCTTCAATTCCTAACGAAATTCCTTTCACACTTCAAATATTTGAAATGATGAAATGATATATACAATGAGGTGTTTTGTGACCAGGTGAGTTCAAGTGAGGTAATGTTTGAGAAAATTGCCATTAACAGGTTGTCCTAACAAATTTTCCCCAGCTAGATCTTCTAACAAAAATACATGAGTTCCTATGATAGCTACAACCTTGTAGGGACCTTTCCATAGATTATCACAATTTCCATGTTTTCGTTTTTCTTCATTTCTGGCATCCCATTTTAGAACAAGATGATTTAGTTGGAAATCATCTGCTTTGATTCTTCTATCACGAGCCTTTTTTATTTTGTCCTAAATGACAACTAAATCATCTGCTTTGATTCTTCTATCACGAGCCTTTTTTATTTTGTCCTAAATGACTTTTATTTATTTATTGTAGACTACTTCTCTTGTTTGTTGCAACTGTATCATTTGTCTTATCCTTCTTTGTGCATCATTTGGTTATATATCTATTTCTTGCAACAATTTTAGCACTGAAATTCTTAGACGAACAAGAAAATTACATCTATTCCTTAAACCAACTAGAAAGGTGACATTCCAACTGACTTTTTTGTACTACTTCTATCAGCCCATAGAGAATTAATCAAATTCTTATGCTAGGATTTTTTGTTTTCCTGGAATAGTTCCTTTATTATGTTGACCAAAGTTTTATTAGAAGATTCATCTAACTCATTTCCCTGAGGATAATAGGCAGTAGAATGTCCTAACACTATATGGTATTTGTTGCAGAAATCTATCATCCTTTAATATTTGAAAACAACAACATTATCAGTGATTATTTTGTGTGGACAACCAAATTTGGATAGACTATTACCTTCTAAAAAAATAAATATTACAAAATTTGTTTCCCGTTTGGTTGGAATGGCTTCAATCCATTTGGTGAAGTATTCAGTGGTAGTCAGGATCCATTTATGTTGAGCTGAAGAACTAGGATGCATTTCTGCTATGAAATCCAATCCCCATTGCTGGAAAGGATTCTCTATTGAAATGGGTTTCAAATGTAAAGGAAATAACTTCCTTTTTCCTTCAAAAATATAACATCGATGACAAGTTGATACCTTATTATGAATATCAACAAACAAAGTAGGCCAATAAAATCCCGCCCCTAAAACATTATTTGTCGTATATTTCCAGTACAAGTGTCCTCCATAATATCCTTCATTAATTTCATCCATTATCTTATCATCTTCATATTTCAATAAACAAGTCAACAAAATCCCACCAACATCTTTCCAATACAATGCTTGATCTAGGATGCAAAATTTTATAGCATTTAGTTTAAGAAATATTTATTTGGTCTTGTCAAACTATGTGGGGCTTGTAAACTTTGCAAAAAATAAACAATAATTGGATAGTAAGGGGAAGTAATAATTTTTTTTTAGAGTTGTGGAGTTTCTAGCTCAACCTTTTCATCCAGAGCAACCATAAAATTTATATCGAGTACATGGAAATTTGACTGAGCCATTAGCTTAGCCAATCCTTGATCTTTGATAAGATTTTTTGGTTTTATCTCAATATCATATTCTAGGATTATTGCTATCCATTTACCTCTTTTTCCATCTGGATCATTCTGAGTGAGGATATTCTTGACTGCTACATTCGGGACATACACAATTATATGCGAATGTAAAACAAACAGTCTAAAATCCTTTAAGGCCTTGAATAAAGAAAAATCTTTTTCTTCCAAAATGTTATACTTCAAAGAGGCATCTCTCAATCCTCTAATGAAAAAAAGATATAGGTTTCTCATTTCCTTCCTTATTTTTCTATAATAACACTGCAACAATATTATGTACTTACGCAAAATAAAATATCATGAATTATTTAGTATAATCTGGACTAATCAATATAGGGGCTTGAGTCAATGCTTGTTCTACTTCATGAAATGATTGTTTTTCCTCTGTATTCCATTTTATTTCAGTGTCTTTTCTCAACATGTTGGTTATGGATCTCAAAATATCAGCCAAGATAGGTATGAATCTTCTAAAAAAAAAATGCTACCAATAAAAGATTGCACTTCCTTTTTATTTCTTGGAGGATAAATTTTCATAATTTCTTCAATTCTTCTAGCATCAATTTTAATACCATCCTTTGAGATTATATGGCCTAACAACTTTCCCTCTTCCATTATAAAAAGATCTTTCTTCAAATTTAAAGATATCCCTTATTTTATACATCTTTCAAAAACAATCTTCAAGTGATGCAGATGATCTTCATCAAACTTGGAGACAATATTAATGTCATCTAGATATATAACAATGAATCTATCCTTTTCATCTGCAAAATGTATATCCATTGCTCTTTGAAAAGTTACCCCTGCGTTCATTATGCCAAAAGTCATTTTGACATACATAAATGTACCCCAAGGTGTTGTGAAATTTGTTTTGTATTGATCATATAGATGCACTAATATCTAGTTGTAACCACAGAAACCATCTAGCAATAAAATTATACTTGATCCAACTACTCTTTGAAGTATATGATCCATTTTTGGAAAAGGGTAATTGTCTTTAAGTGATACTTTATTTAGGTTTCTAAAATCCACACATAATATTTTTTTTTTTTAATGTTATCTGACTAGAACAAAATTTGGCATCCATTTAGAAAATCTGAGGGGAACTATGATCTTTGCATAAAATATTTTCTTGACCCCCTTCTCAATTAAAGGCAATAGGATAGGATTGAGTCTTCTCATCTTCTGTTTAAAAGGCTTTTGATCTTCCTTTATAGGGACAGTACGTTGAATTATATCTTTATCTTAAAATTTTAAATCTTGATATCGCCATGCAAAAACATTTGTATATTCCTTAAACAAATCAATGTACTTTTTTTTTTCCTTTGGAGATAATGACTTTGAAAGTTTAACAATTTCGGGATTTTCTTGAGTGCCTATATTGAAATCTTCTACTTCAGATCCAGTTTGTTGAATTGAAGGTTTTTTGGCCACATCATTGAAGCAAAACAATTCTTAAGCGGTACAAGACCTTTGGGATTGTATTATTCTTGAGTTGTAATATTTCAGATTCCTCAAAATCATCGCTAGTTTGATTGAAATTATTCATTTCTCCACTGTTATTGAACATATTTCCCTATGTCAATGTTTAAATTTTTAAAATCATCTTTCAGTTGTAGGAAATGGTTAAGTTGTTCATCATTATCAAATACATTCCAATATCTAATATTATGAGGAATAGAAGGGCAATGTTTGACATCAATTTCCAACTTTCTGCTTACTGTAAAGGGTATTTTAAATATACTTGAAAAATTATCTAATGCATCAACAAATATATTCTGATCTCTAGAAATTAATGACAACTAATATTCTAAGAAACACTCTAAACAGTAGAAAATAACATTCCCATATGCTCTCATTCTAGGATGTTTAGCGCGTATTCACCTTTGATTCATTTTATGATAATTTTAGAATCTCCATGAATTTAGATTTTCTTAGCTCCTATTTTCTTCAACTTTTAAAATCCCAATAACAAAGCTTCATATTCAGCTACATTGTTTGTGCACTCAAAGTGGAGTTTGTAAGAATTTTTTTTGCTTATACCTGATTTCATGTCTGCGATCCACACTCCAATGCCAGCTCCTTCTTTGCTTACTACTCCATCAAATTCCATGTTCCATAATCCATCCTATTATTATTTCCCTTTTCTTCCCATTTGTGATTCTCCATCATCTGTCATTTATAATTTGACAAATGAAACCTCATCTTCCGCTTCCAAACAAATTTCATTATGTGAAATAAAAGAGTCCATGTCAAAATGTACAGCGTAGACTGGATAATTTTTGGGTTTTTTCTGACTACTCACCATATATTTCATTAGAGTTTTTCAATACAAAATTCTTTGTTGAAAAAAAACACAAATTGTTTCATATGTCATATTCATTTGTAATGCACCTTGTAACTTTGTGCCCCATGATCTTGAAAAAAGCATTCCATGTTTGGGAGGAATATAAGCTACAACAATGTCCATCACTATACTCTTTGTTGGAATTTAAGTAAGGATAATGTTATCACGAATTTGTACTTGATTGGCTGCTGATCAAACAGCTCAGTGTAACTATTTCAAACCATATTTTGACTGAATCATAGCCTCTTCAGTCTGAGAGGGCTCTCTCAAAGGGATTTTATGATATTGATTAATGATAGTGCTAGATGGATAACTCTATAGAATTTGTATCTTGTTTTTTATGATTGCAGGTTGAAAGAATATAGGATTGCTACCATTGGGCTTATGGAGTCAACAATCAGTATTTTCAGTGGTAAGGTTTCTTGACATGGAAGCTGAGGCAGATAGGTGTCTTTAACAAAGGCAATTCACTCATAAAACATAGGAAAACACAATCTTTTCATTACTAAAGGAAGTCAGAGCATAGACTTATGAATTATGAGTAATAGAAATGAAATCTACTACAAGTGTTAAAACATAATATGTAGATCAATAAGACATTAAAAACCCCATCAGAATCTCAGGTTTGTCAAGAAAAAGTCCCTCTGTATTACTGATATAAATCAAAATACATAAAGCAGCAGTTTGGTGCAAAAATATCCAACCCCACACAACTTCGATTCTTTGTCTTTAAATAGACATTCTTAGAACAAGGATGATCTACTTGGTGGCTAGATTCATCAAATTCTTCTATGACACATCAGATAACTGAAAAACATGACTTCTAACAAGAAACTGACAGCTACACCTTAAAGAAGACATCTCCTAATAGGAGTCTAACTCCTATTTATTACATACTCTACCTTATCTTGTGAAACAGTTACATAACATTTACAAAATAAGCATCACATGCTCGAAAGATACATGATAGATTCATTTTCATTTTACATATTTAAGACTCTCCTAGACATGTGGAACAAAACCCTATTTTTCAGGAATGTATAACCCTTATCTTCAACGAGAGCTTTGGCTGATGACCTGTCTCCACAACACTTCCTTTGAGTCATAAATATTTTATGTTAAGGTCCCTTGACATTTTGGAGGAGTCCAGTTGTCCAAAACTGGAATTAAGATGCTCCAAAACCTTCAAAAATAACTTGATATGAAAACATGACAGTTTCATAGCGAGCTTTGGTAGCATTGAAAAAGTAGCTTCTGCACCCAATAAATTTTCTCCTTTGCTATTCCATGGTGTCAACCAAGTCATGACACATCACCACCATCAAACTGCCTCCTTGAAAATTGAAAAAATTGACTTTAGAGGCAAAAAGGTTGCTACAAGTTTTTTCGTAGTGTTTTCTTGGCTTTAAGCCTAGGAAATGCTACGAAACTGTGTAAAAGTGCATCAATTCCAGATTTCAAATATGTCTCCAAAAAGTGACCTCCAGCTGTAAAAACTTGATCTTCCACATGTAATGAACCTCTCTAAAGAATATTTAACCTCAACTTATGGTCCCTTTGGTGTTTCTTCCTCATTTATGATCAGTTGAGCAATGGGCTCCTCAACCACAGTCATCTTCAAACCTTTCTTCTCCAGCTCTTCATGAATCAGTTCTAATTACTCTTGAAGGTCTTTGACTTGGTCTTTTAGTGTCCTATTCTTAGATTGTAAGTGCAGATTTACCTTTTTGATATGCTTGACCTCTTTTCTTAGTCGCTGAGTCCACTTTATCAGTTTTTTTGTGTTGTCCAAGGTCTTAGAGACACTTGTGACTTGATCCTCCCGAATCTTTCTCATATGTTCAAACTACACTCTTTCATCTCTATGTTTCTTGGCCTCTTTTCTCAAGAATGATATCTCTTCACTTGCATCTTTCAACTACTCCTTAAGGGCTTCAACTTCTGTATTTTTAGTGATTTTCTCTTTGCCCTTATTTTTCTTGATGACCAAATCTTCTTTTGCAAGTGAGGAGAGGTCTATGATGCTTGGTGGTGGCTGACCAGTCTCACTGAACTTTTAAGTTTCTTTGCTACTTTCCAAAACTTTTCTGGCATGTCTTGTCATTGGTTTTATAGCTTGAAACATAAATAAAGCATCATCACCTGCAAATTCTAACTTTGGAAAATCCGAGTTTTACATCTGAAATTCTAACTTCTTAGCTGTTTTTCCTTTCTTAAGCTTCCTTCCTCCCTCATCTATGTCTTCAGCTTAGACTATGGGAGTCCCTTCAGTATCAATGACATGAAAAATTTCCTCTAAGTTACCTTTAGCCACTGTTTGACTCCTTGTAACCCTCTTACTACCATTTTTACTAACTCTTGGCCTTTGTTTTGCAGGTGTAACTTTGGGTGTATCATCCTTCTCTAATGGCTCTATCTCCATGATTATTGGCTCAACTTTATCTACTACTGTAGGTGATGGAATATATCTAGATTTGGGATTTATTTTAGGAGTGACAACGCCTACTTCAAAACCACTTATGAATAGAAGATATGACCAATATCTACCTAATATTTTTAACTCCTCTAGCACCAACAACTTGATCAAACCATGATGAAAAAGAGAGGTTTCATTTCCTTCTGCTTTAACTTGAACCTTGTCTAACATTTGAGCGAAGCTTTTGTATAAGTAAAAAGGTAAATCAAGAGACCTCTTACCCACAAAATGCAACAAAAGCCTAAGGTGGTAGGAATAAACCATGTGGTACCTCCCTTCACAAGTGAAGTACTTCTGAATGATCAATAATAGCTTTGAATAGTTTTCCTTCATATAGCTCCTTAGGATAGTATTTGTGAGATCAATTTCACTATGCTCTGTCTTAATGAATTATTTACAATCCTGCATGGTGAACTTGATACCTTTGAACCATTTCTCTCCTCCTCCAAGGATTCTTGTTGCTACTGTAATGGTTTTTGGTGTTACTATGAGATTTAGCATTCCTATATTTGAAGCTGATCAAGTAAAACTCTTAGAAATATCCTTTGAAACTTGCAAATGACACCCTTGCAACCTTTGGCAGAATTGTAAACATCCTATTCTTCTAAACACTTCCAATGCAGTGGGGTCTTCATTTAACAAATTCATGTCCATTGGTTGATATCTGAGGCAGTGACCACCTTTTTTGGTCTTCTTATTTGTAGCCATGGTGATTTTATACCTTCTCTACCTCGCTTGATTAGTGACACTTGCAACTTTTGAAAATTCTAGCAACCAACTTGGCTTGCTGAAACAGTTGTCCAGAACTCAATAGCAAGCAAAGATGAAGTAGAGAATGAAAAAGACTCAATTGGGTAATGTTTTAAAGTTTCAATGACAAATCATTCTTTAATCATGCCTCATACATGCTAAAAATAGTAATGATGACCTCATACATGACCTTTGTACCTTAATTTAACCCTAACTGACTTGAATGACATCCACCCTAACTCTTCTAATTATGGACTGACACCTTGCACCATATTTGACAAGACAAACAGAAAAATCGATTTTCGTAGCGTGGCTAGTTCATTTTCTAATAGTTTCACTAGGAAACTATTAGGCAATTTCTTAGAGAAAACTGCCTTTTTACAGTGTAAAACGCTACGATGTAATGTTCCCAATCTGGAATGGCTAGAAATCCATGGCTGGAAAATGCATTTTCCAGAAATGGAGGCAGCATGATTTGAAACCAGGACCTGGATCCCTTAGATCAGTGCATCGAAGACTTGAATCCAAGAGGAGGCTCCAAATAAATCCTTCTAGAGTGGTTAAACAGATCTCCCATTACTAGATGTCCTCAAAAAGTGCCCGGTGAGGGACTGCAACAAACGTAAGCACATAGAATGGAAATACAACGTTATTCTATAGCTGTGAACACATGAAGATATTTATAGCCAACAAATATCTGATATAGTAGCAAATGTATAAATTTTTTTGAGGAAGAAATCACTCCAACTAGGCAATGGAAGCCTCAATGAATCATGTATAAGGCAATGAAGCAATACTGCTATGCAAAATATCATATGACTAAAATAACGCAGTTTATAGGAGACACTGCTGCATACAAAATGAGAATAGGATGATATGACAATATAAGCTCAAATAAATGAGGCGGAGCAAGCTCTCAACCCCTGAAAACACTAATACAACAATAATACACAATCCTCGGAAGGATTGGCTACAATATACATCAAAATGGCAAATCTGCAGAAATGCCAGAGTTGTTGGGCAATAGCTGAAACTCAATAGTATAAATACATGGAGATGGCTGAAGATGATGCTCAAAATAAAACAAACCTCCTCCAATGGATCTCCCAATGCAATGTTGATCCTGGCACTGAAGATCTTGCCCTCCAAGAAGCTGGTGCAACCTCTCACTGCAAGTGTGCACTGAAATAATGCAGTCTAGAGGATGGAATATGTTGTTTATGATGGGAGATGATGGCCTTGATGCAAAAATATGCCAATAAGCTCTGAAATCCCTTTCACTAACCTCCCAGAGCAAGAGAAACTCCCTCTTCTGAAAGATAAGCTAAAGAGAAGTGTTGTGGAACCCCCCATTGTAATGCCCCAACAACACTGCGTTATACTTGAGCAGAAATAATGCAGTATCTGAAGAATGGCTTTGGCCTTGAGCCAAGATGTGGAGAAGATGAAGTGAAATCTTCCAAGAGGCCTCTCAAGGTGGAGAGTAAATCCTAAACAAGAATCTCTCGTGCTAAGCAGCACTGCAACTCAGCTGAACAGCTGAAGTGTGCAATTTGTCTGAATAGACAAATGATCAAATGCTTAAAGATGTCTCACTATGGCTACCCCTTCCACCTTTTATACAAGTGAATGCATCTTTGCCATGGAACCCACACATTATGGTTTCATCCACAAGGAATCTTTCTCCCTCCAAAACTGCACTATCTTCTCATGCAAGCTACACCTCTTAAGCAGCACTGTTGACTTGGTCAAACTTGACCTTGTCCTCATGCAAATTGTCCCTTTTCACTCTGGAAGGTGAAAAATAAGATACTCTAATGATCCTTTTCACATCATAAAGGATCTTATTCCTACTCATGGGCCTTTTACCCATTTTATTCACCTCCTAGATGAAAATAAGAAAAAATTAATGTTCCAATTTTCTTCATGAAAATTTGGGAACATTACAGTCCTCCCCTCTCAAAGATTTCTTGTCCTCAAGAAAGTGCAAGGATAGACTGAGTTCTTTTCTCCTCCTATCCTTGTAGCATCTGTGTATGATGATATCCTCCAAGGAAAGTGATGCTATCTCACCAATCAAGTCTCCACAATGCTCCTCCTCAGCATGTAAGTTAGCTATCAAGCCATCATGTAAAGGTGAAATAATCAAGAGGATAGCAAGGTGATGTCTAGAGGTTCCCTTAAGGAATGGGATCTGAAATATGATGGGAACTATCTCTCCCATATGGATCCTCCATCCCTAGGCTATGAGCCATGCAAAATGAGTCACCTTCCAACTAGGCAACTCCTGAAAGCTGTCATCCACCTTTGGCTCTGGAAAAGAAGGTGGGCTGAAATTATGCACATGGTAGACTATGTAGCCTACCACACGCTATCCATCTCCCCACTCATGATAAGTGTAGAGTTCTGGCTGTCCATGGGCTGCAATAATTTTTCCTTCAAGTGGCAGAATGAGGACTAGACCTCCAAAGATCTCTCCCCTAATGCTAGAAATTAAGCTGGCCCAAGTATCTCCATATATGATGAGTTGGAAGTCATCATCATATGGCATCTCCTCCATCATATGTCTCACCTCATAAAGAGGAAAATTTTCTATCAAGGTGACCATATCATATCCCATGTTCCCCTTAGAACATGTAGTGCAAAAAGTATGAGGAATTCCTCCCTCAAAGGACACATCCACCCAATGTGTCTTGCTCCCAATTATGCTCCTCATAAAGATAGCAACAATAGAACCATAGGGAGAAAAAATGAGAATCATACTTGTTGCCATGTGTAACAAATGTGAAGGACAATGGTCCCACAAGTGCAACTAGCAGCTTGACCCTCAACTGCAATAGAGATTGATAAAGTGAGTGGCTTCTCAACCACTTACCTGCAGCTCCAATCTCCTCATAAGTATGGAGGAAGTGAATAATGTAAGGTGTACAATGAACATGTCCTCCATAAAACATCTCTTCCCCAAGCCCTCCTAGGGAATGGCCATCAATCATGCTTATGGCCTCATCTAAACCATGTGGTATAGAAAAAATAATGCTCCTCCTTGGAGCATCATCCTGCACATGTATGTTTAAGGGACATATACATACATCATATAAAGGTTCATGTTCACAACAATGAATGCCCTTACCATACTCTCTGCTCATACAAATGGAGTGGCTCATAAATGAGTCTCCTCTCATCCTCAAAGTGGAAAGAGGTGGTTGTGCTAACTCTCTCAAATAGTCATGTCTCTCCTCCATCTCCATCTAGCCCATGCATCTGCTCATATGATGATATATATCCTCCTCAAAGCCCATCCAAAAATACCCCTCCATGATGGTGTGGTATGCTCTCATAGAACAAGTGGGGTTGAAAATGAAATCCTCCTGAACTGCTTGTAGCAACTTCTCCTTGAGCTTGGAAGCTCTAGGAAAGAAGATCCTACCATGATAAAAGATGACCCCATCTTTGACTGAATATCCCTCCTCATGCAACTGGCCATCCAAGATCATGCAAGTAAAAAGATCCTTGGAATGCTCCACCAACAGCTGGGAGCTCCAATGTGGATCTAATATCCATAGTGACAACGCTGATGATCTCTTATGAAGAGCACCTGTCATATGGTCATCATCTTCTTTGACATCTCCCATGCCAAAGATGTAAGTTGGAAGGCCGCTGTCCTTCCCCTGCTGCTTCTGGTATAGCGCAGAATCTGAAATGGAAGTGGGTGATGCTAAAGTTGAGAGAATTCCCTCTCTCTCCTTGAGTCTACCCCATACTCCCAGCGCTGTATCAGGCTCTATCCAGGTTTCCACCCTCCTGAAATCAATGATTGGTGCCCCAACATGTGAAGCATCCATCCTCCTCTACTGATCCAGTGGTTTCTTCGGCAAAATGTCTCTATGCAAAGAGACATCATCATCAAGAGATGATTGCATATATGAATGGAGAAAGCTCTCCATGCTTCCACTGTGTAATCCAATCACCTCCTTAGGTGCATCAACCTCAAAAAATGAATAGGGATGTATAGTCCTCATCTCATGATGCTAGGTCTTCTCCCTACTTCCTCCTTGTGTCTCCATGGTTTCACACCTCCTAAAAAACGGCACAGATAAAACATGAGTTGTGCCTTGATCTCCACACATGAGATCCTGGGGACTTCCTTGCAAAGATGCAAGCATCCCTCTATTTGGAGAAAGAGCTCCTCTTTACTCTGCATGAGGCACTAGATCAACTCTAGATCTAACAGCGATGTTGCCCTCAATGTTTGCAACATGAATGGGAAATCCTCTAATGATTGGATCCCTCTTTGAAAAAGAGACCCTCATGCCTCTTTGCTCAAAAGTGGGACAAGAAAGTTTCTCCTCTAGAAAAGTATGGTGCAAGTTATCAGCCTCCCTCATGGTTTTCTGAAATAGCATTGTGTTTTCATGCAAGGGGTTTGTTTGAGTTTTTTCATTCAGCTCCTCCATGAGTGTCTCATGAATTCCTCTATCAAATATTTTCACTAAGGCCTTAGTGAAATTTGCATAAGATTTAAAGTTTACATTTCTTAAAGAAAAGGATTCAAAAATCCACCAGGCATAAGCCTTACCTCTCAAATGCAGCGTTGCAATTCTGATGGCTTCATCCTCTAGTATTTGGTGCTGTTGCAAGAAGGTCTCTAACTCTTCCACCCAAGCTTTGGCTGAGCATGTAGGTGAACCCTCAAAGGTAGATAGAAGAAATCTATCTTGTTGCTCTCTTCCTTTCACCTTCATCTTGAAAAACTCTGAAAATATGAGATGATCCCAGTATTTTTGAGTTTGAGACTCATACTCCTCCAAGAAATCACTAAGGGTTTCCCTCCCAACAACTTATTCTCTTCTATCCATCTCTCTTCCGGCAAGCCTGAGCATGTGACTGTGCCATACAAGATGGTGTGTAGCTGCATGCTCACACTCCTCCAATCTAGAGCTTGCTTTTGAATCAAACCCTCTAGGAGATTCTCTATACTTCCTCCGGATCTCCTCATACTCTACATGGATCATATATGTAGATTTAGGAAGAAGCTTGGTAAGCTTATCCCCTTTTTCTTTTTTCTTCTCCAAAATATGGAGTCTTTCTTCTGCTTATTTCTTTGTCTCCTTGATGAGAATAGGAAGTGCAGGGCTCTTCCCCTTCTTTTTGCATAGCCTCCTTGGGGAGGTTCTTCATGGATCTGAAATATGATGAGATTAAAATCATCCTCTTCAATATTCTGATCTTCTTGGGCTTAGACTCACAGGCTGAGCCAAGAAAGTAGCTTTAATACCATTGTAATGTTCCCAATCTGGAATGGATAGCAATCCATGGCTGGAAAATGCATTTTCCAGAAATGGAGGCAGCAGGATTTAAAAGTAGGACTTGGATCCCTTAGATCAATGCATATCAGACCTGAATCCAAGGGGAGGCTCCAAATAAATCCTTCTAGAGTGTTTAAACAAATCTCCCACTACTAGATGTCCTCAGAAAGTGCCCGATGAGGGACTGCAACAAATGTAAGCACATAGAATGGAAAGACAATGTTATTTTATAGCTGTGAACACATGAAGATATGTATAGCCAACAAATATCTGATATAGCAGAAAATGTATAAAATGTGTGGAGGAATCAATCACTCCAACTAGGCAATGGAAGCTCAATGAATCATGTACAAGGCAATGAAGTAATACTGCTATGAAAAATATCATATGACTAAAATAACGCAGTTTATAGGGGATACTGCTGCATACAAAATGAGAATAGGATGATATGACAATATTAGCTCAAATTAATGAGGTGGAACAAGCTCTCAACCCCTGAAAACACCAATACAACAATAATACACAATCCTCAGAAGGATTGGCTACAATATACATCAAAATGGAAAATCTGTAGAAATGTCGGAATTGCTGGGCAGAAATTGCAACTCAATACTAGAAATACATGGAGATGGATGAAGATGATGCTCAAACTAAAACAAACCTCCTCCAATGGATCTCTCAATGCAAGGCTGATCCTGGCACTGAAGATCTTTCCCTCCAAGAAGCTGGTGCAACCTCTCACTGCAAGTGTGCACTGAAATAACGCAGTCTAGAGGATGGATTGTGCTGTATATGATGCAAGATGTTGGACTTGATGCCAAAATATGTTGATCAACTCTGAAATCCCTTTCACTAACCTCCCGGAGCAAGAGAAACTCCCTCCTCTGAAAGATAAGCCAAAGAGAAGTATTGTGGAACCCTCCACTGCAATGCCCCAGCAACACTGCATTATACTTGAGCAGAAATAACGCAGTATTTGAAGAATTGCTTTGGCCTTGAGCCAAAATGTGGAGAAGATGAAGTGAAATCCTCCAAGAGGCCTCTCAAGAAGGAGAGGAAATCCTAAACAAGAATCCCTTGTGCTAAGCATCACTGCAACTCAGCTGAACAGTCAGAGTGTGCAATTTGTCTGAATAGACAAATGATCAAATGCTCAAAGATATCTCACAATGGTTGCCCCTTCCTCCTTTTATAAAAGTGAATGCCTCTTTTCCATGGACCCCACACATTATGGTTTCATCCACAAGGAATATTTCTTCTTCCAAAACTGCGTTGTCTTCTCATGCAAGCTACACCTCCTAGGCAATGCTGTTGACTTGGTCAAACTTGACCTTGTCCTCATGCAAATTGCCCCTTTTCACATTGGAAGGTGAAAAATAAGCTGCTCCAATGATCCTTTTCACATCATAAAGGATATTATTCCTACTCATGTTCCTTTTACCCATTTTATTCACCTCCTAGATGAAAATAATCAAAAATTAATGTTCCAATTTTCTTCATGAAAATTTGGGAACATTACATACGAAAAGAGGAAAAACAGGCTAAAGTGACCTTTTTGATTTGAAGAACTTGGGAAATGAAATATGTCAGCAAATGATGACTGATGGGACATGATATGACTTGAATGGGGGTGGTTTTGAACATTAATATAGGTTAATATGAAAAAATTTAAATTTTCCTAAGGAACTCTATGACCATACCTTTGAAAAATGAATTCTATAACCATGTCAAATAATGTTTCAATTTTTATAAGTGATAACAGTGGTTCCACTTGGGATGGTGTGCCCCTATGGTACACCAAATAACCTGTAGTTCCAGTGCTATTCATCTTCTTGGAAATAAAAATTCTGAAATTTGCCAAGCTTTCCTTCAAAATTTAATGGCCTTCACCTCAAGCTCAATCTTGATGATCATATTGTCTTTATTAGTAGAAAAACATAAAAAAATGGAATATATATATAATGGAATGAAGATCAGTAGAACTTAAGAGGAATAGTGCTTCAAAAACCTGCCATTAACAAGCCCTCCAACACAAGGTTTTCCATCCATCTCCTGTAGTATGTAAGTGTTGTTTCCATGGAATGCAACCACTATAAATGGACCTTTCCAAATATTCTCAAACTTACCATGTTTCCCCTTTTCTTCAATTTTGGCCTCCCACTTCAATACCACATCTTGAATTTGAAAATTTTCCTCTTTGACCTTCCTGTCGAATGTCTTCTTAATTCTATTTTGAGATTGTTGATTGCTGTTATAGAATTCCTCCCTTTTTTCCTACAAGGCTATTAACTAATTTATTCTCCTTTGAATTTCATTTATCTCCTCCTCTAATCCTTGCAACAGCTTCATGATAGGCACTCAATTCCTCCCTTTTTTCCTACAAGGCTATCAAATAATTTATTCTCCTTTGAATTGCATTTGGCTCCTCCTCTAATCCCTACATCAGCTTCATGATAGGCACTCCCAGGGATGTAGGAAAAATAGCTTAGCTCCATACACCAACTCATAAGGTGAAGTTCCAATTGGCCTTTTTGTGCACACTCTATCAGCCCACAGAGAATACTTAAGCTTCAAATGCCATGACTTCTTATTTTCCTGCAACACCTTCTTAATAATCCTCACAATGCTTTTGTTAGAAGATTCATAAAGACCATTACCTTGTGGATAGTATGTAGTAGAGTTTCCAAGTGTAATGTGATATTGATGAAAAAAGCTGATCAACCTCTTAGATTTGAATGTTTGTGCATTGTCATTGATGATCTTCATAGGACAAACAAATCTAGACAATATGTTATTCTCCAAAAATGAAATGATAACTGAATCATTTTCTTGCCTTGTTGGGGTTGCCTCAATCCACTTGGTGAAATAATCATTTGTTGTCAGAATCCAGAAATGCTGACCTGAAGATGATGGATGAATCTCACCAATAAAATCTAGCCCCCACTTTTGGAATGGCGCCTCAACATAGATAGTCATCAAGGGTAAAGGAACAAGCTTTTTCTTACCATAGAAAATCTGGCATTCATGGCAGGCAACAATATTTTTATAGACATATTTTAACATAGTAGGCTAGTAGTACCCCACTCTGAGAATCTTATTTGTTGTGGCCTTCCAATAATGATGACCTCCATAGTCTCCTTTGTGAAATTCCTCAATCAATTTTTCTGCCTCCTCTTCCAGCAAATAATTTAAATGAATACCACCAATATATTTCCAATACAGATTTTTATTACTGACGCAGTACCTCAGGGATTTCAGCTTCACAAACCTTACTTTAGATTTTGTCAATTCAATAGGAGCCCTATGACGATGTAAGACAAAAAAAAATATCTTTATACCAGTCAGAAAGGATGCACTTCTCTTCAATGGGAATCAACTTTTCATCTTCATATGATAACTCTAAAATTTCTGCAATTAAATTTTATCAAGACAGTCAAAATTGGATTGTGCCATCAGCTTTGCTATCCCTTGACCTTTCACCAATTTTGTAGGTTTTATTTCTATATCATATTCAAACAAGCTAGCTATCCACTTCCATATCTTACCATCAAGTTCAGCTTGAGTCAAGATGTCCTTCACAACAACATTAGGAACAAATTCTATAACATGAGAATGCATAATGTAAATTCTAAAATCTTTGATAGCTTTGACCAAAGCATAGGCTTGTTTCTCTAGGATATTTTACTTCAGTTATGAATTATCTAAGGTCCTGCTAAAAAATGAAATAGGCTGCTCAGTACCTTGCAGTCCTTTATGCAGAAAAACTCCAGCAATAGTATTTTCTGATACAAATGTAAAAACCAGAAATTCTTTTGAAAAATCTGGGCTAATCAACACTGGGGATTCAGTGAGTGCCTTCTTTATCTCCTCAAATGAGTTCTTTGCCTCCAATTTCCATTTGATGTCGTCTCCTTTCTTCATCATCTCGGTTATGTCTTTGAAAATCTCAGCAAATTTGGGAATAAACCTTCTCACAAAATTCACCCTTCCAAGGAAAGACCGAATTTTTTTCTTGTTTCTAGGAAGATCCACTTTCTAAATGGAATTTACCCTGCTTGGATCAATATTTATCACATATTTAGATATAATATTACCAAGTAACTTTATAGAAGTTAAAGAAAAAATACTCTTAGTGGGATTAAGAGAAATACCAAACCTTCTACACTTCAACAGAACCTTCTCTAGATGTTTCAAGTGGTCTTCCTCTCTCCTTGAGAAAACTGTTATGTCATCCAGATATAAAACCACCAACTTATCCTTCTCCTCAGCAAAGTAAATGTCCATTGCTCTTTGAAAGGTCGCTCCTGTATTCATCAGACCAAAGGGCATCTTGGCGTACATGAATGTACCCCATGGTGTGGTAAAGGAAACTTTCTCCTGATCTTCTGGATGCACTAGTATCTGATTGTATCCTGAAAAACCATCCAACATAGACATCCTCTAGGAACCAACAATGTTCTACAGAATTTGGTCAATCTTTGGGAGAGGGTAATTTTCCTTTAGAGAGGCTTTGTTCAAGTTTTTGAAGTCAATGCAGATTCTAATTTCTCCACTCTTTTTCCTAACTGGAACCAAGTTTGCAAACCATTTTGAGAATCTGGTTGGGACATTAATTTTGGCATCAAAGAGCTTCTTAATTTCCTTCTCAATCAGAGGCATGAGAAGTGGATTAATCCTCCTCAACTTATGTTTGAAAGGCTTTTCATTTTATTTAATGGGAATGGTGTAGTGAATAATAGTAGGATCATATTTATTCAAATTAGCATAAATCCATGCAAAAAAATCTATGAACCTTTTCATCATCTCAATATATTTTTGTTTCATGTCAACTGAAAAAAACTTTGAAAGCTTAATCATTTTTGGCATTGCTACTATATGAAGGTTATAAATATCTACCTCTTCATCATCAGCTTGTATCCTAGGAGATTTGAACACATCATTCTGGTCAAAAAGCTTTTCAAGTGGGATGAGACCTTTGGGTATAGAATTATTCTTCAGCTGTAATATTTCAGAATTCTCCTTTGTTTTAGCAAGCATAATTTGCTGATCTACTTGTGTGCTTTCAAACTCCTCTTTCAATTCTATAAATTTTTTGACTTGTTGGTCACCCTCAAAAACTTTCCAATGAATTATGTTGTCAGGAATAGAAGGCCTATGATGAACTTCAACCTCATATCTTTCAGTGGAATGTGCAGGAATAATAAACAGGCTTGCAAAAACAACTAGGGAGTCAGCTACTAAGTTTTGGTCCCTAGTCTTCACAATAAAGGAGTATTCTTGAAAATTCTCTAACATCTCCATGATCAAATTTCTGTATTCCCTCATTCTCACATCTTTGGTTTTATATACACCATCAAATTTTTTAATAACTAATTCAGAATCTCCACAAACAGAAATCTTTTGGGTACCCAATCTTTCAAAATTTCTAAACCCAAAAATAGAGATTCATACTCAGCCATATTATTTGTGCAATCAAAGTTCATTTTGAAAGAAAAGAACTTACTTTCATCCTCTGGAGTTGTGATCCAAATTCTTTCTTGAGCCCCCTCTCTTCCTTCTGATCCATCAAAGTGTAACAACCACCAACCTTCTTCCTTTTCTTCACTTTCTTGTTGATTTTTTGCTTCTTGAATTTCTCCTTTCTTTTCATCTTTTGCTTCATTAGTCAATTCATTGAAAAGTATAGCAGATCCCTATCAACAACATAGATTGGGAAATTATGAGGTTTTTCCTTACTACTTAGCATATAAGCCATTCTTGTTTCTCTGTATAGTCTTCTTTTCTCACCAAAAAAAGGAATGGTGGCATAAGATAGGTCCATCTGCATGGTGCCTTTGATCTTTTCTACCCAAGACCTTGATAGCATCATGCCAAACTTAGGTGGAATTTCTGCTACCACAATGTCCATTACCACTATCTTGGCAGGGACTTGTGTAAGACCAACAACAACATATTTTATCAAACCAATGCACTAAACTCTTTTTGAATCAAAAGAAAACAAATCCTTATATGGCCTAGTAATTTACAATCCCATCCTTTCCATAATTACTTTAGGCATGAGGTTATGAGGGGCCCCTGAATCCAACATGGCATTGTGTAATGTCATGTCATGAATACTAAGGTTGACATAGAAAGGAGGCACCTCTTCATTCTATTCATAATCCAATCTTGGTCCCAAATATATGGAGGGATGATCCTCTTGAACATTAAGGATGTCAACAGCTCCTGGTTGGGAATTCAACATTTTTACAATTTTACTTCTATATTCATTCACCTTTAGAAATTCTCCAAAAGGAATTGGGATTTTGATCTTGGAGATCTCATTTTCCAAACTGAAAAAAGAAGCAATTTTATCAGTCTCTTTTATAGGAGGAGGAGATGGTGGATCTTTTCTAATCTCAACAATTTTAGGGGCATCTTTCTTGGGTAGTGTTTTATTTGCAGTAATTGGAACATTTCTGTTTCCGAGGTTGTATTGTTTCTACATCTCAAATATTGCATGTTTTTAACCTTTAAGGTAATCAGATGGTTCTTCACCCTTGTTAACATCATAATCTGACTCATCATGTTCTTCCTTAGTCAAAAACATTCCAGACATGTTTTCATCCAAGTGATGAATAGAGTCTTCTTGTTAGGTCCCTATATTACTAGTATAGTCCCTTATTGTTGTTAGTGTAACCCCCTTATTGTTATTATTGTACCCTTGTAACCCCCATTTTTTTATTATTGTGCCCTTAAATTAATATTGTTAGGTCGGCTAAGATTATGCAAGCTTCCTGGAGCAAGGGCTTTGAACCACTCTCTGACCTCACCAGTAAAGCTCTGAGTAAATAGTCTCATCTCGAAATCCTCATGGTCAACCTCCTCCCTATCTATAAATTCATTAAACTGATCTACATGCTCTTGAGTTGTAATCTCTTCATCACTTCCCCAAGTTTTGATTCTAGCAGAGTATTTTCTAGGAATAGCATTAAGGACAACTGGGAGAACAAGAGGGGCATACCTAGCAGGTACAGCAACAGGTGGAGGTGGTACATTTCCTGCCACGATGACTAGAACTGTGGTAGTTTTAGGGACAACAATAGTAGAGGAAGAGGGACTATTAGGAGGGGGATTAGTTGGTATTTTTTGTCCAGTTACAATTGAACTCCATTCAAGTAAAGGAAAACCATATTTACTTCTTATCAATATTTCAAATGGGTCTAGTTTCTTCAACCTATCTAAAGATTCCCTCTCTAACAATAACTCTGATGTGACTGCTTCCCAAAACTCTTCTTTATATTTTCGGTCACTAAGGCCGAGGTATCAATACCTCTTCTTTGTAGGTTGAAGACAATTTCAGTCAATTCTTTTTCATTTTCAAACCTAAACAAGACTTCTTGAATTTTATCATCAAAATTTTTATCTTCAGGACTTCTTAAAACTTCAGAGGACAAGGATTTTGTATGTAATGGAGTACCTGATTGTGCAGAACTGCCTTGAATGCCTCTAGAAATTGTGTTTGGATTATTCACAATTGTAGGTGGACCTAGGTCAGGATTTCTCCTTGTATATCTCATTTTCGAAGCCACCTTTGAACATGAGAATTTTGAATGGAGTAACCAAGTTATTTGCGGCCTAGAACAACTTTTGAGCTCCTGCTACCTTCAAGAGTTTAGCTTCAAAATTTAGGGAAAATTATATCTTCATGATCTCAGCAGATGCACCAAAATATTATCACAAAATCTTGATTGGTGGTTGATCAGACAACTCAGTGTAACTATTTCAAACTAGCTTTTGACTAAAGCTTAGCATCTTCAGTTTGAGAGGGTTCTCTCAAAGGGATTTTATGATATTGGTTAATGAGAGTGCTAGATGGCTAACTCTATAGAATTTGTATCTTTTTTTTTTATGATTGCAAATTGAAAAAATACAGCCTTGCTACCATTGGGCTTATGGAGTAAACAATCTATATTTTCAGTGGTAAGGTTTCTTGACATGGAAGCTGAGGAAGATAAGGGTATTTAACAAAGGCAATTCACTCATAAAACATAGGAAAACACAGTCATTTCATTACAAAAGGAAGTCATAGCATGGAGTTGTGAATTATGAGTAATAGAAATGAAATCTACTGCAAGTGCTAAAACATAAGATGTAGATCAATAAGACATTAAAAACCCCATGAGAATCTCAAGTCTGTCATGAAGAAAGACCCTCTGTATTACTGATATAAGTCAAAATATATAAAGCAATAGTTTGGTGCATAAAATCTCCAACCCCTCACTACTTCGATGCTTTTTCTTTAAATATACATTCTTAGGACAAGGATGATTTTCCTGGTGGCTAGATTCATCGAATTCTCCTATGACACATCACATAACTGAAAAACAAGAATTCTAATAAGAAACTAATAGCTACACCTTAAAGAAGACATCTCCTAATAGGAGTCTAAATCCTATTTATTACATACTCTACCTTTTCTTTTGAAACAGTTACATACCAGTTACAAAATAAGCATCACATGCTCGAAAGATACATGAGATATTCATTTCCACTTTACATATTTAATATTCTCCTATACATGTGGAACAAAACCCTATTTTTTCAGGAATATATAACCCTTATCTTCAACGAGAGCTTTGGCTGATGACCTGTCTCCACAACACTTCCTTCGGGTCATAAATATTTGATGTTAAGGTCCCTTGACATGTTGGAGAAGTATAGGTGTCCAAAACTGCCATTGAGATGCTCCAAAACCTTCAAAAATAACTCGATATGAAAACAAGACAGTTTCGTAGCGAGCTTTGGTAGCATTGAAAAAGTAGCTTCTACACCCAATAACTTTGCTCCTTTGTTGTTCCATGGTGTCAACCAACTCATGACACATCACAACCATCAAAATCCCTCCTTAAAAACTAAAAAAGTGACTTTAGAGGCAAAAAGGCTGCTACAGGTTATTTCGTAGCGTTTTCTTGACTTTAAGCCTAGGAAACGCTACGAAACTGTGTAAAAGTGCATAAATTCCAAATTTCAAAACTGTCTCCTTAAAGTGACCTCCAGTTGTAAAAAATTGATCTTCTGCATGTAATGAGCCTCTCTAAAGCATATTTAAACTCAACTTATGGTCCCTGTGGTGTTTCTTCCTCATTTATGATTAGTTGAGCAATGTGCTCATCAACCAGATTCATCTTCAAACCTTTCTTCTCCAGCTCTTCATGAATCAATTATAATTCCTCTTGAAGGTATTTGACTTTGTCTTTTAGTTTCATATTCTTATATTGTAAGTGCAGATTTAACTCTTAAATATGATTAACCTCTTTTCATAGTGGCTGAGTCCACTTTATCAATTTTTATGTGTTGTCTAAGGTCTTAGAGATACTTGTGACTTGATCCTCCCAAATATTTCTCATCTATTCAAACTACACTCTTTCAGCTCTATGTTTCATGGCCTCTTTCCTCAAGACTGATATATCTTCACTTTCATCTTTCAACTGCTCCTTAAGGGCTTCAACTTCTATCTTTTTAATGATTTTCTCTTTGCCCTTCTTTTGCTTGATGACTAGATCTTCTTTTGCAGGTGAGGAGAGGTCTATGATGCTTGGTGGTGGCTGATTAGTTTCATTGACCTTCTGAGTTTCTTTGCTGCTTTCCAAAACTTTTCTGGCATGTATTGTCATTGGTTTTCTAGCTTGAAACATAAATTCAACATCATCACCTGCAAATTCTAACTTCTTAGTTGTTTTTCCTTTCTTAAGCTTCCTTCCTCCCTCATCTATGTCTTCATTTTGGACTATGGGAATCTCTTTAGTATCAATGGCATGCAAAAAATCCTATAAGTTACCTTTAGCTACTATTTGACTCCTTGTAACCCTATTTCTGCCATGTTTACAAACTCTTGGCCTTTGTTTTTCAGGTGTAACTTTGGGTGTATCAACCTTCTGTAATGGCTCTATCTCCATGTAAAATTCCAAATTGGAAATAGCAGCAATATAAGACATAATAATGTAAAACACAAAAAATATGATCATGACATGAGAGGGATCAATATGTAGCCATCATTTTATTAACATATCAGCAACAATATACAAAAATATCTTAAGGGACAAGCCACTCAAGAAATAAGAACAATCCTCCAATGATCAGAACAATCAGCACATGGGTTCCTGTAACTATATAGAATGCCGAAGAGTAGTGACAACATTGTCTATATCAATTTAGTTACTGCTATAAACATACATAAATGGAATATGGCTGATAGAAACAAAATAAATGCCCAGTAAAGAAAAAAATTTAGTGCTCCAAAAGGAATGCACTCAAGCCACAAGATAGCTGAAATACACCAAAAAACAAGCACTGGAAATGTGTACTGCTATTGCTGCTGGAAACTACTACTTCTGAGGCAAAGAACCATGTGTGGAAGGCTGTTAGTGTGTTCAAAATGATTTGGTATTTTAACCAAGGATTCTACTCAAAAAACCAAGAAAAACACAAAAATGTTTTTGCCAAATCTTAACTTTGGATTTTCGGCCATTTTTTGGTTACCCACTGCAAAAAATCACTAAAATAATGTAGTCATGGAATGGAACTGTGCTGTGAGGGATGGTAGATGGTTGTCCTGATGCCAAAATTATAGAAATATGCCTAGGATCTCTAAACAGAAACTGCGTTGTAGCTGAAGGAGGTAGCTTGGCCAAAATGCCGAAATGAGGAAATGCAGCTGAAAGAACCTCTCCTTCCCTGAGGATGAGGTAGGGATTCCCGACCAGGAACACCCTTGTGCTAAAAAGCACAGCAACCCTGCTAAATAGCAAGAGGAAGCAAGTCTAAGCAGACCAATATCAAAATGATAAACTAAAACATGAATAACAATGGTTGCTATCCCCTCCATATATAACATGAGAGCCTCCTCACATTGGGTCCCATCCATACTTGCCACCAAGCTCATGCAAGTTGTCCTCCACCAAAACTACGATGTCTTATCATAAAGACAAATCCTCTATGACAGCACTATTGATTTGGTCAAAGTGGACTGAATCAACATGATTCAATCCCTGTTCACACCCAAAGGTGCTTAATCCAGTTGCTTATTCTTCCTCCTTTCACATTAGGAGTGTTATTATTCCTTCTAAAATGGTTTTATGGGTCTCCCCACCCACTTATTCACCTACCTAGTGACAAAACCAACTATAATATTCCATTTCGATGAAGGCTAAATTTTTGGAATATTACACTCCATGATTATTGACTCAACTTGCTCTGCTACTGTAGGTGATGAAATATCTCTAGGTTTGGGAGTTCTTTTAGGAGTGACAACATCTACTTCAAAACCACTTATGAACAGAAAATATGACCAATCTATGCCTAATATTTTTAACTCCTCTAACACCAACAACTTGATCAAACCATGATGACAAAGAAAGGTTTCATTTTCTTCTGCTTTAACTTGAACCTTGTCTGACATTTTAGCTAAGCTTCTGTATAAGTAAAAAGGTAAATCAAGAGACCTCTTACCCACAAAATGCAACAGAAGCCTAAGGTGGTAGGAATAAAACATGTGGTACATCCCTTCATGGGTGAAGTACTTCGAAATGATCAACAACATCTTTGAATATTTTTCCTTCATATAGCTCCTTGGGATAGCATTTGTGAGATCAATTTCACTATGCTCTGTCTTGATGAATTATTTACAGTCCTGCATGGTGAACTTGATACCTTTGAACCATTTCTCTCCTCCTCTAGGAATTCCTGTTGTCGCTGCAATGCTTTTTGGTGTTACTATGAGATTTAACATTCCTATATTTGAAGCCGATCCAGTAAAAATCTTAGAAAACTCCTTTGAAACCTGCAAATGACACCCTTACAGTCTTTGGAAAAATTGTAAACACCCTGTTATTCTAAACACTTCCAATGCAGTGGAGTCTTCATTTAACAAATGCATGTCCATTGGCTCATAAAAGAGGCAGTGACCACCTTCATTAGTATTCTTCTTTGTAGCCATGGTGATTTTATACCTTCTCTGCCTCGCTTAATTAGTGACACTTGCAACTTTTGAAAATACCAGCAACTATCTTGGCTTGGTGAAAAAACTCTCCAGAACTCAATAACATGCAAATATGAGGCGGATAATGACAAATACTCAATTGGGTAATGTTTTGAAGTTTCGATGACAACTCATTCTTTAATCATGCCTCATACATGCTAAAAACAGTAATGATGACCTCAACCATGACCTTTGTACCTTGATTTAACCTTAACTGACTCGAATGACATCCACCCTAACTCTTCTAATCATGGATTGAAACCTTGCACCATATATGACAAGACAGACAAAAAAACCATTTTTCGTAGCATGGCTAGTTCATTTTCTGATAGTTTCGCTACGAAACTATTAGGCAGTTTCGTAGCGAAAACTGCCTTTTTACAGTATAAAATGCTACGCATTAGGGGAATTTTGAGGTCTAAAATGGGTCTCCTAGGAAAAATGTACAACCAAAATAAACTTCATAAGAACCAATAGGATTCAAGATGATGATGTCAACCATGAGGGATGATTCACCATTTTTTAAGTAAACGAGTAAAAAAATTGAAAAATAATAAAATAATAAAACTACTTTTTCAACTCATATTTTCAACTTATCTCCCAAAGTTTTTACTCAAATTTCAAGCGGTATTACTCGTTGGATGTAAAATTTAATTCCTCATCCAAGGAGTACCCATGTTGCATACTTTCAATGAACACTACTACACAAAAAATGAGAAATACATGAAAAAACGTGATTACAATCACGCTTTTCATGTATTTCTCATTTTTCGTGTAGAATTGTCCATCGTAAGTATGCAACATGGGTACTACTTTGATGAGGAATTAGATTTTGCATCCAATGATTACTCTCGCTCGAAATTTGAGTAAAAAATTCGGGAGATAAGTTGAAAAGACGAGTTGAAAAAATAGTTTTTTCTTTTTTCCCTCTAAAATTTGATGATGTATTCAAATCTTATTTTATTATTTCCACTATTATTTTATAATTTCCTTAGGAGGCCCATTTTAGACCTCAAAATTTCCCTAATGAAAAGAGGAAAAACTGGCTAAAGTGACCTTTTTGATTACAAATACTTGGGAAATGAATTATGTCAGCAAATGATGACTGATGGGACATGATATGACTTGAATGGGGGTGGGTTTGAACCTTAAGATAGGTTAATATGAAAAAATTTAAATTTTCCTAATGAACTCTATGACCATACCTTTGAAAAATGAACTCTATAACCATGTCAAATAATGTTTCTCATTTTCTGAGTGATAACAGGTAACACACAAATCCTTGATTAATTCCATACATTTCACTCTATTTGAATCAAAGGAGTAAAGATCTTTGTGAGGTCTAGTTATATCTAAACCTAATTTTTCCATGATTTCTTTGGGCATGAGATTGCGTGAAGCACCAAAATATAGCATGGTATTATGAAAAATAAAATAATGGATATTCAGGCCGACATAGAAAGGAGGAACACTAACATCTTATGGAATGCCATCTACTTCAGGTCCAAATAGTAATTTAGGATGATCATCAATTACATTGACACTATATGTTCCTTCTTCAATTTTCAATGCCTTTACAACTTGACTCCTATATACATCTTTCTTTACCAACTCAAGTAAAGGAACATGGATTTTTAATATTGAAATTTCATTCTCAATATTGAAAGCAGGTTGATATTTTTTTGTTTCCTTAACATTTACATCTTGCTTTTGAGAAATATTTTTCTGATTTTGTTCCTTCGTTTGGCTAGTAGAAGGTATATCACTTTGAGCCTTTTTGGGAGGATTTTCTACAACCTTTTTACTTCTAAAATTGTGTTGTTTGTGTACTTCCATGATAGCATTTTGATATCCTTTTTTATAATCCACTGATTCTACAGGCATATCCTTGAGTTGATACAACAAGAAAAGATCTTGTTTTCCTTAGAAAAATAACATTAGTTTCTCCCTCCCCAAAGAGATGGCTTTGATCTTCCTCTAATTCTTGTACAGTTTCTTTTTCTTCTTTAGCAATTTTTTCTTGGAAAGGGGATCTAATTTGTTTTTCATCAACTTGGGTTCTTTGTTCCCTTTGGTTGATTTGGGGTTGTTGCCTTCTCAAGTTTGGATTTATGATTTGAGGTCCCCCTTGAAGTTCTCTTGGAGGGGCTCTATCTGTCACAATCATTCTATCCATTATTCTTTCCTTAGTTTTAACTAAAATGTCCATTTTTTCATCTGATGAAGAAGTAGAAGGTTCCTCTTTAATGGTCAATATTCTCTCAGTTGTTAACTTTTACCTTTTGGTTAACAAATTAGCTTCTACACTAAAATCATTTATTTTCATTTCTTAAAGGGTAAGTGGATTGATTTCTCTTAATTGATAAGTCATATAGGCATCAAATCCATCTAGGAAACGAATCAAGGCTGGACCTGGTGGGGCTTTTATTGCTGCTAAGATAGAATTGTAGACATTATTAAATCTAATGCAATAATCTTAAACAGTTTCATTTGGATCTCTCCTTAATGCATCGTATTATGTGAGGGTATCAAGGGGATTATTTTTCACTTACAAGTTAGAAAGTAAATTTTGATGGAACTGTTGTAAGTCTACAATGCTTCCAGTTGGTAATCATCTGTACCATTTCTTTACTTCCTGAGTTAAACTTTGTGCAAAGAATCTGACTTTTACATCATCATAATTGATCTGAATGGAGGTGTATTATTAATTTCTCTGCTAAGCTCCCCTTCAGAATATAAACATGCTTGCTTCCTATGTGCACAAGGTTTTTCCTAAACAATAGATTAACCCAAGAGTTTATTTTAAGTGTTTTCCTTACGTTAATTCCATGAAAAAAATTTAAAACATGAAATAATCAAACATTGAATGGAAATATGCACCAAGTAACAATAGAAAATCCATTGTTGAAGGATTTCACCCCTCCTAGGCTACATCTCCTTGAATCAGCTCTGAAGGCATGTAAATCTTCATTATGCTCAAATTTTCAGTAGGAAGAGTACATCAAAGTGCTGAACTAAAATGGTAATTTTCTCCTACCAAGAAACAAATCCTACAAAGAAACAACTCCTACAAAGTTTCTTTTACAATGTACTTGCTGACGTAAAATCAAGCATGCAACTATCAAAAAATCATGGCCATCTTGCATCAAGATCCCTTACTCCAAATTGAAAACACATCGACATGTAATAACACTGCAAGTACATAAAAAAATTTTCCTCTAAAACACATAAAGAGAAAATATGAGAAACAACTACAACACTACTGTAAAGGCTACTGCTGCAAACATATGGAGGCTGGAAGACCCATGTAGGATCATCTCCATCTCAAAATCCTCCAAGAACTGGTTCAACACGTTGGTTTTCCATAGCATCCATAGGCTTCAATTTTCTAGAAACCCATCCATAAGTGCGTAAAAGGTTCTGAAACCTATTCCAATGAACTCAAAATGGCCAAGAATGGATAACTATCCTCTTTTTTCTCTTCAATTGGTGTCTAGGTGAAGCAGGTATGACATAACCCTCTGGTGGCCCTCGACATCCTTAAACATCAAGTTGGAAAAATCCCCTCTAGAAGTGCTCCATTTATTCTGAAACCCACACCATTGAGTCCATAATGGCCAAGAATAGTCATCTAGCCTCTTTTTGAGACTGATTTGGCCGAAAACTGCCTTAGTTATAACTTCTACCAGTTTCACCTAGAAAAACTCCAATAAATCTTGCAAACTACATTTAACTAGAGTTAACCTGGAAGTCTTCCACCGAAATTGGTGGTTAACCAAATTAATCGAGTTTAATTATAATTAAGCACATTAGCACTAATTAACTGTGGCTAGTGATTTAAAACCCACACTTAATTCTAATCCAAATTAAGGGTTAATGACGCGGATTAGTGATAAACTAATTTTGGATTAGTGCTAAACTTCGCAACTAGGGTTAAGCCCCATCAGTGGTCACAAGCATGTGGTCTTAGGGACCGGGGTTGGCCCTTCGGGGCTAGCCCCCAACCTTACCCCACCATACCATATGGTATAACATAAATATATGCAACAACCCATTGTAGTTAGGAACCATTGTGTAGTGTAGGAGATAAGGCATGGCGCTGGTGTGTGGGAGGTCACAAGGTTGAACCCTGATGCCTCCACCTAGACTTAAAAAAAAAAATCTCCATGGTGAAGGGGGCACGTGGCGACCCCAAGCCCAACCACATGTCTTCCCCACATTGGTCCACATGAAAAGAAATCTGTAGTTGCCAACACACCATGAATTAAAACCAACCAGAATCTGCCACTTACCGAGATCACATTCACCAGAGAACTTTGACGAACCTTTGACCCTGCACAGTCAGCATGCCACATTAGAAGTAGGGATTCCTGACTGGGCATCTAACTGTCATTTTTTTAAAAATTTTCCTATTTATCAAAGCAAGAGATTATGTTTCTGGGAGAATACAGAGACCATTTTTTTCAAATGAAGTGTGCCAAATTCAGAATGACGAGCACTACTTGGTCATTTAGGTTTCAAGCCAATCTAAGAAATTTTATTTTTGAGCTAAAATTTGAGCTCCTAATCACACCTCCCCACTAAAATATTTTTGTCTCCAAAAGAACACTTTCAGTTATCAAATTGAAGAACTTAGAACTCAGAAATATTCCAAAAATCAATTGCAATGTAAAAATTTCAATTAGTGCCCTTCAAGCCCCAATCAAGGTACTTCATTTATCTTCCTCATGAATACGTGTTGCCATGTTAATAATTGATCTATAATTATTATTGTTGTTGGAGAAAAAACACTGACAAATGGAATCTATATATTCTCTTAAAACACATCTTTACACAGCTCCAAAAAAAAACTTAATCTTGAAGCTTCTCTCTTGAAGACAAACTTGATCCTATCCTAGAGATCTGAACCAAATCAACTTGCTTTGGCATATTCAAACTGAGCTTGTACATATAAATATTTTGCTACAAATTTTTTCATGATGTTTGGCTTTTCCTACAAAACATATTTATCTTTAAACAATCTTAACAACAAGATTCATTCACACAAGTTTCAACACGAATACTTGTATTGGTGAATATGAGACAACTAGTAGACAATTTATGAACTACAATTTGTAAATTCACAAAGTCCATAAATATGTGGACTATAAGCCAAAAAATTACATCAAAGAAAACAACATATACTTGCTGAACATAGTGACAATAATGTTCACATTACAAAAGTAAATTCGAAAGGTAATGACAACAAGTAATTACAAAACTTTCAAAACAAGTTTATAAGAAGTCTACCCAATATTGCCTCTCCTAGGCTTGTGGGTTCTCTTTTTGCACCATCTTGTCTTGAGGAGGTTGCTTAGGATTGTGAATAACCCTTTTTTCTACCTTTTTTCAAATGAAATTCTGGATGCAACTTCCAACAACGTTCAATATTATGTCCATGCACTTCGCAATGAACACATAAAAACTTCTTCTTGTCACAGACATAGAATTTTTCTCTTGTGAAAGGAAGTGAATATTCTTGATGCCAAAATTTTGGTCCATCCTCTGAACCATTACCATGCGTTTCTCACACATAGCCACACAATGTTAAAAAGATTCACAAAAAGTACAAGGAATTTTCTCCAACAAATAATCAAAATTACCATGCTTTGCATAAGCCTCTTGAGAGTTATACCTATCATTAGTGCTACTGCTACGATGGTCTTCTCCGAGTGATGAAATATACTTCTTGGAGGCTTGATGTGGTTCAAAATTTTTAGAGCACTCTCCATACTTATGGTGACCATAAGCCAACGCCATGTATTTGGCCTTTCCTCAACCAAAATAGCATTGGTAATTTATTGACCATTTATGCCAATGCCTCCACCTTCGTAGCCCATCTTGGGGAGCAACCTCATACTTGTGCCCTTGGTATGTTGCTCAAATGTTGCAATGGTATTATTATGTACATGGGTAGAATTATTACTAGAAATATTAATAACCTCTTTAAGCTTACCATTCACATCCTCACCTTCTGATGATGATGATGAAGGCCAAATTGGAGATGGCTCAAGCCATTCACTTTCATTCACTGGCATGCAATGTGTGTTTTGAAGAAGTTTGAAAAAATCACAAGCAACATCGCCATTTTCACCATGACCACATACTTGCTTACCTTTGGAGGATTCCTTCACTACTACGGGAGTAGAGCTTTCTACAATTTTCTCATCAAGCACTTGTTGCATTATAAAACACATGTGCCTCTTATCATCTTCAGCCTTTTCCAACAATCTTCTCAACTCCATGTTATCCATTTGAAGAGCCAAATTCTTCTCCTCTAACTCTTGGAGTCAATTTTCACTGCCCATTCTTTCCAATAGATTGGGCTCATTGCCTCTGATATGTCTTTAAAAGGCTACTTCCTTTGCTAGAGAACCTTCTCCTCTTGAAGGTCTAGAGCCCTCACCTTGCAATTGTGAGTTCCTCTCTTCATAGAGGACATTCACCATCCCTGACATATCCCAGAAAGCCTTTATGAAGCTTTCATATTTTCTCAGTCTTGTAAACTCTCTTCCTAGAGACATGCTTTCTAAAGCCTCAAGAATATCTGGAGGTAAAACCTGAGCTGGATATTGGGGCAACTCTGGCCTCCTTCTCCTTGTTCTAACTTGGGAATCTGCACCAATAATTTTTCCTTCTCCTCTCCGGAGTTTCAACCTTGTAAGAATTTTCACCTTGCAAATAGTCAAACCCTCTTTGCACAAAGAAACACAAGATAATAATAAAACAATAGCTCTCATACAAACTGGTACGTGGAGGTGTGTTAGTAATTGATCTACTAAGTTCTCCTTCAGAATATGAACATGCTTGCTTATTATGTGCATAATATTTTTACTAAACAATAGGTTAATCGAAGAGTTTCTTTTAAGTGTTTTTATTACAGTAATTCCATGAAAAAATTTTAAAACATGAAATCATCAAACAATGAATGGAAATATGCACCAAACAAAAATACACAATCCATTTTTGAAGTAGTTCACCCCTCCTAGGCCACATCTCCTTGAATCAACTCTGAAGGCCTGATTCATCTTCATTATGCTCAAAGTTTCAATAGGAAGAGTACATAAAAGTGCTGAACTGAAATGGTAATTTTCTCCTACAAAGAAAAAACTCCTACAAAGTTTCTTTTACCATGTACTTTCTGAACTACAGTCAAGCATGCAACTATCAACAACTCATGGGCACCTTGCATCAATATACCTTAATCTAAATTGAAAACACATCAACATGTACTAAAACAATGGAAGTACAAAAATAAACTTTTCATCTAAAACACATAAAGAGAAAAGATGAGAAATAAATACAAATATAATGTGAAGGTTGTTGCTGCAAACATATGGGGCCTGGAAAACCCCTGCAAGATCATCTCCATATCAAATTCCTCCACGAATTGGTTGAACAAACTAGTTGTACATAGCACCCATAGTCTTCACTTTGCTAGAAACCCATCCAGAAGTGATCAAATTTTTTTGAAACATGTTCCAATGAACTTAGAAAGGACAAGGAAGAAGATATGGCCTAATGCTCTGGTGGCCCTAAGCATCCTTAAACTTCAAGCTAGAAAAATCCCAATTATAAGTGCTCCATTTCTTCTGAAACATGCACCATTGAGTCCAAAATGGCCAAGAATGGTCATCTAGCCTCTTTCTGACACTGATTTGGTCGAAAAATGCCTTAGTTGTGACTTCTGTCAGTTTCACCTAGAAGAACTCCACTAAATATGGCAAACTGCACTTAACTGGAATTAAACTGGCAGTCTTCCTCCAAAATTGGCGACTTTCCAACTTGATCAGGCTTAATTTTAATCAAGCACATTAGCGCTAATTAACTGTGGTTAGTGCTTTTAAACCCGCACTTAGCACTAATCCATATTAAGGGTTAATGATGCAGATTAGTGATAAAATAATTTCAGATAAGTGTTAAACTTTGCCATTAGTGTTAAGCCCTGTTGGTGGTCACGGGTGTGTGGTCCTATGGACTGGGGCTGGCCCGCCACCTTAACTCGCCATACCATATGATATACCATAAATATATGGGGCAACCCATTGTTGTTAAGAACCATTATGTAGTTGAGGCGGTAAGGTGTGGCGTTGGTGTGTGGGAGGTTGCGGGGTCAAACCCTGGCACCTCCACCTAAACTTAACCAAAACATTTCTCCATAGTGAAGGGGGCATGTGGTGGCCCCAGGCCTAGCCATGTGTATTCCCCACATTCGTTGATCTAGGTGGCTTCAGAGTCACACACAAGACAAAGAGGGCTAAAAAATCAAAGTGTTCGGATTTCTCTCAAACCATGTTCAAGTTGTAGATCTCGATGTCCTGATCACAATGGTGTGAACGGTTCATCAAAATGAGCCTGTATGCGAAATTTAGGAGTAGCAAAAGTTTTGGGTTGACTTGGTGACTGGACAGCCTTAAGGAAGACGCAAATTCGACCTTTCCTGACCACCAGATTCTGGCAAGCTCAGCCAAATTCTGGGAGAAATTGTGGGACACTTAAAATGCCCACTAACACCTATTTTTGGAATTTTTGAAAATGACCATTTGTTTTATGTGAAAAAAAAAATATTAAAAAATATTTATTTTGGGGTGGCTGGCCACCAACCCTACCACCCCTGGTCAGCACAACCCACACATTACAACAAGATTTAAAAGAGGAGCGGTGGGCAATGACCCCCACCGCCCCCTCCACCCACGAACTCACTATTCACATATATCTGTTGCAATGGGGAGTGGGCCACCGGCGCTGGACCCAACCTCCCCACACCACATATAACGCCAAGCACCGAAGCTGGTGGGAGTTGAACATGTGGTTGGCCCCACTGGCCCCACCCACACACAACGAAACCATAAACCATATATATATGGTGGGGTGTTCGGCGGCCAACCTCACCACCCCAACCATTAAAACAAACATCGTATATATATATATATATATATGCCACATGCAGGAATATTTCGCAGGCTACCCAAGGCGGGCCCGGACCCCCCTTTTAAAACTATACGTTGGGTTTTAAAAATAAAACACGCCCATTTTTTGTTTAAATATGGAAAAAATTTTAAAACAATGTTTAATTATGGAGGGGGTGGGGTTTGACCATCCAAACTCCCTCCATAAACTAAACATTATAACCAACTACTTCAGCCATTGGGCTTTGACAACTCCACTCACCTTTTAATATGTAAACCCATCATTTTCACAGTGTGCCCAGGTCAAGCCAGGTGTGGACGTGGAAGCTGAGGAGGAGCACACATTTCAATTTTTATTATATTTTATTGCAGGTAAATTTTTGCACGCATATCTAGGCAGTGGAGCCATGAGCCCAGAAAGAGGTAGGCATAACCTTGATTGAGCCCAAATTTCAAGGGGCGAAATTTTGACACTATCCAATTGGGACAAAGTTTATGTCATTTTTGCACTACTCGACACCACGAATCTGATGGCGCATTTAGATTTTCCATCTGAGCTTTAAAATTTTCAGTCAATTTTTGAAGTGAAGTTGTAGGTGTCAACATTCAGCGAGTGAGCAGTTGATTTCACACCTTTTGACGCCACGATTGTGATGGCGATTTCAGATCCAGCAGCAAAGCTACTCATTATTTAGTCATCTTCAGCATGAGGTATATGATGAGTTGATTTCATGTACTTCTTTGTCTTTTTGTCTCTGAGATGATTGTGTTGTACAGGTCCATGTTGATGTTTGATGTGGGATCTTGTTTCTATTCTTGATGTGAGATGTACTTTCTATCATGGATTTGTATTATGTTTGAGATCCCTTTGTTGCCATGTTGGCAGGATACCCATTTTCACATGTATGTTGCTTGAGATACCTTTGTTACGATGTTGGCGGGATACTCATTTTCACATGTATGTTTTCTGAGATCCCTTTGTTTGTCGTGTTGGTGGGATACTCATAATCATTATGTGTAAGTTACTATCATATTGATAGGAGTCCTTTTTATGAATGAAAGTTCAGGTAGTGGAACATCTCGTAGAGAGGTCCAACCACTCCTGCGTGAGGGAATTTTCCTTTTACAACACATAAAACACCATACATGTACATATTCTTCTTTATAGCACTTAATTCAGTGGCCTGCACCATCTTAACATTGAGGCCCAGAGATGTAGTCCCTCCTGGATGAACTCCGTTATCAAACGATATGTTCTTATGATTGGTAATCTTGACATGTTATGTTCCTCTTCTTTAGAGCATGCAGTTGTTCATTTATGTTCATTAATGCTTTAATTGAATGCAATTCTAACAATCAACCGAAGTTAAAGGTATTGGTTAAGGGTATTAAGAATTTACCCTGGATCAAGTGGTGTCAGAGCAGGTCTTCTTGCTGATTGGATTGCATGCATGATCTATTGAATGTTCGCTAAGTTGAGCCATGGATAATGCCAAGGACATGTTCAAGACCATGCTCAGGGTGTCGGAGAAAGTGGACATGTTGTACGAGGCTTATGAAAAACAAGTAGCAAAGAATTCCGAATTGAAGACACTCCTATAGGAAGAGAAGGAGGAAAAACATCGATTGCAGCTTCAGTTGCAAGCCACAACAGAGGCGTGGGAAGAATTGAGGTGCAACAAAAAATGGCTTCAAGCAGATCATGATGCATTGAAGGCACTCCTACATGAAGAGGAAGAGGAGAAGAAACGATTTCAGCATTAGCTACAAGCCGCGATAGAGGTCTTGGAGGAAGTGAAGCGCACCAAAGGCTTAGAGAAGCCTTCTTCACCTGTTTTTTAATCGACAAATAAGGTAAATAATGTTGATTTCTCTTCAGTTTCTTCACATGATATCATTTCGATTGGAAATATGGAGATACCCATTACAAGAACCATCATCATAATCCTCACCAAGATGGGGTACCAAGGAGGATGACTTGGCATTCGTGGCCAAGGCATAACACAACCATTGGAGGTTGTGCAGAGACCTCATTATGCGGGTTTGGGGTACACTGAAGGAGGATGTTCGAAGGACATGAAAGGAAAGCAAGCATTATTGAACTCACCAAAGAAGAGGAATGCTGGAAACACTTCACCATCTTTCCATGGTAATGCATGTTGCAGTGAAAGAACTGAGGCGAGGTCCCATCACCATGATCGCACCAGATACCACCAGAGAAGGTATAATAAGTCTCATTATTCCAAAGTGCATTTTAATTATAATAATGTTGATAACTGTGGTCGTAAATCATGGCATTGAAACACATGTAATTTTTTTGGTTTACATAACCATGTGTTTTCTAACTGTTGGAAAAGGATGGCAACACAAAGGAGGATGAGGCATGGAAAGCCTTCTCCCCAACTGGAAAATAAATTGGTTAAGCAGGTTTGGAGGAAAAGGACCTTTTGCACCCATTGCGACCGAATTGGCCATCAAAGAGCCACGTGTTGGAGACTCCATCCAGAGTAGCACCTTAAAGACAAAGCACCCATGCAGAAACAATTCAAAAGAGATGATCGATAAGAGAATTCCCCACATGGGAATGATCCATTTACCTTCGTAAGAAAGAGATGGTTTTTCTAGATATCTTAACTTTTCATGGTCATGTTTGTAAATCATATGTTGCATGCTACGTTGTAAAAGTGATGATGTGTTTTTTCGTCACTTGTTTAAGCAACAATGATATTTTTTCCCTGTTTGATGAGTCGTGTGATGCATTTTTTTCATGTAAAAGTGATGAGGTGTTTGCCATCACTTCGAAATGTGACAATGATATCTTGTCTTGTAATGATAGTTGGGGTGTGATTTCTATTTTGATGTAAGCTTGACCACCAAGTACATGTTATAAAATTGTGGCAAGTATGGGAATATTTGGGTCATAGATTGGTCAATTTGAGCATGTAATTTGCAAGGGATTGTACTACAAGTTTTCAGAAGGTGTAGGTGTTAGTTCATCATTTAAGGCTCTGGAGGAAAAAGGTGAAGAATATGGAAGGGTGACCTTTTCAGGACGCTTGTGGTGCAAACATAGTACACAATAGTGCATATTCTTATTGATGATTTTGGAGGACCAAAAGATCCTCAGTAGGGAGGATTGATCCAGGTGGATCTAGAGACACACAAGACAAAGAGGGCTCAAAAATTAAAGTTTTCAAATTGCTCTCAAACTTGGTTCAGGTTGTAGATCTCGACGTTCTGATCACAACAGTGTGAACGGCTCGTCAAACCGAGCTCGTATGCGAAAGTTAGGAGCAGTCAAAGTTCAGGGTTGACTTGGTGACTGGGAAGCCTTAAGGAAGATGTAAATTTGACCTTTCCTGGCCACTAGATTCCTAAAGCTCAGGAAAAATTCTGGGTGAAATTGTGGGACACTTAAAATTCCCACTAATGCCTATGTTCAAAATTTTTGAAAACCACCAATTGTTTTATGTGAACAAAAAAGATATTAAAAATATATATATTTGGGGTGGCGGAACACCAACCCCGCCAGCCCCGGTTGGCACCACCCACATGTTACAACAAGATTTAAATGAGGATCGGTGGGCCATGACCCCCGCCACTGCCTCTGCCCACGACCTCACTATTCACATATATCCGTTGCAATGGGGTGCGGGCCACCGACAGTGGAATCGACCTCCCCACACCACATATAATACCAAGCACCGAAGCTGACAGGAGTTGAACCCATGGCTAGCCCCACCCATGTGGCAACCTCTCTATTCCGCACAAAACGAAACCATAAACCATATAAAGATGGTGGGGTGGTCGGTGGTCAACCCCGCCACCCCAACCATTAAAACAAACAACATATATATATATATATATATATATATATATATATATATATATATATATATATATATATATATATATGCCGCATACAAGACTGTTGGGCAGGCCACCCAAGGCGGGCCCGACCCCCCCTTTTAAAACTATACGTTGGGTTTTAAAAATAAAATGCACCCATTTTTTGTTTAATTATGGAAACAATTTTAAAATAACTCTTAATTATGGAGGGGGAGAGGTTTGACCACCCGACCTCCCTCCACAAACTCAACATTGTAACCAATTGCACCAGTCATTCGGCATTGACAACTTTGCCCACCTTTTAATACTTAAACCCATCATTTGCACAGTGCGCCCAGGCCAAGCCAAGTGCGGACACGGAAGCCGAGGAGGAGCATGCATTTCAAGGTTTATTATATTTTATTGTAGGTACATTTTCTACACACATATCAAGGCAGTGGAACCATGAGCCCCAAAAGAGGTAAGAAGAACCTTGATTGAGGCCAACTTTCAGGGGGGGGAATTTTTGACAGTGTCCAATTGGGACAAAATTTATGTCATTTTTGCACTACTCGATGCCATGAATCTGATGGCGCATTCAGATTTTCCATCTAAGATTTATTTTTTTCGATCACCTTTTGAAGTGAAGTTGCAAGTGTCAGCATTCAACGAGTGAGCAGTTGGTTTCACACCTTTCTACACCATGATTGTGATGGTGATTTCAGATCCAGTAGCAGAGCAACTCATTCTTCATTCATCTTCAGTGTGAGGTATATGATGAGTTGATTTAATGTACTTATTTGTATTTTTGTCTCTGAGATGCATTGCATTGTATAGATCCGTATTGATGTTTGATGTGGGATCTTGTTTTTGTTCTTGATGTGAAATGTACTTTCTATCATGGATTTGTATTATGTTCAAGATCCCTTTGCTGCCATGTTGATGGGATACTCATTATCACATGTATGTTGTTTGAGATCCCTTTGCTTCCATGTTCACAGGATACTCATTGTCACATGTATGTTGTTCGAGATCCCTTTGTTTTCCATGTTGGCGGGATACTCATAGTCATTATGTCTAAGTTACGGTCATACTGATAGGAGTCCTTTTTATGAATGAAAGTTCTGATAGTAGAACATCTTGTAGAGAGGTTCACCCACTCCTGCGTGAGGGAATTTTCCTTGTACGACTGATAAAACACCGTCCATGTACATCTTCTTCTTTACAACACTTAATGCAATGGCCTACACCATCTTGACACCGAAGCGCAGAGATGTAGTCCCTCTTGGATGAACTCCGTTATCAAATGACATGTTCTTATGATTGCTGATCTTGACATGTTATGCTCCTCTTCTTTACAACATACAATTGTTCATTTTTGTTCATTAATGCTTTAATTAAATGCAATTGTAATAATCAATAGAAGTTAAAGGTCTTGATTAAGGGTATCAATAATTTACCCTCGATCATTGGTCCAGAAGAAAACCAATCTCTAATTTCCAACACACCATGAATTCAAGCCAACCAAACTCTCACACTTGGCGGGCTCACATTCGCCGTAGAAATTTGACCAACCTTTGATCTTGCATAGAAAGCATTGCATGTCAGTAGTACGGACTGTTGAATAGGCATCTCACTATCATTTTTTTAAAATTTTGCATGTTTATCAAAGCGAATAGATCACGTTTCCGGGAGCATACAGAGACCATTTTTCATGAAACAAAGTGTGCCAGATTTAGAATGATGAGAACTTCGCATTTGTTTAGGTTCTAATACAATCTGAGAACTTTTATTTTTGAGCTAAAATTTGAGCTCCTTATCAATGATCAACTTCATCTAGTTCTGAGAAATCATTCATCCAGTCAATGTGTTGTTATAATACCTACACCATCAAATTATGGTATTCTTTGTGCATATTTCTATGGCATGTCATTTAATGGTGCTTGTAATGATAAAGGAGCATGTAATCCCGCCATGATTGGGATATGTGAAGAGGATGATGCTACAATAGTGGTCGATGGAGGGGGTAATATATTTGTTGAGGAAGATGATGATATTGTTGTATGTGAAATTGAAATATTAGAGGTAGAAGTTGAAATAGAAGTCGGAGTAAACGATATTGGAGTGGTTTAAATAGAGGGAATGAATGTCACTATTTGCAATGAAGAAGAAGTAGCAACTGAAAAAGGTTGGTCAACACCTTCTATCACTCTATTTAATATTTTAACTAGGTCCTCATGTTCTCCAAACTTCCTTAAATAATCCTTATCAGACTGTGACACAACTTGTTTTTGAACCGTATGGTAGGGTCTCAATTGAGTTTCATCCAAAATTGCTTCAGGTACAAAAATTTCTGATCTAGATCTGAAAAGGCTATGCTAAAAATGAAAGTCAAACTGAATATCGTCAAATATTAAAAAACTATTTGGAAATATTTTGTTCTTGATAAATAATTGTTACTGGCTTTACTTTCTATAGAATTTTTCTTCCTTAATAAGTTTTCAAGATCTTTCACATTTTCTAGAGGATATGGATTTAGATGAGATCTGCTATGAATCCTTTTGGGAGCCAAGTCTTCCAATTAGATTTTTCACAATATAATGGTATTAACAAAGAGGGATATACAATTTTTTAGGTGAAGAATTCCAGCCTTTCAATTTATACCTCATTGTCACCTACAAGGAAATAGTATTTGAGACTTTTGAACCCAAATTTACGAGGGAAAAATTTGTTATGAGATTCGTTCCCCAGTATGGTCGCCAGAATGTTATCACTCCATAATTTTCCTAGGTTGGGAAGGAAATTGCAGAGGTAACCACAAAACCAATTTTAAATATGGGATCTACCCCTTCAATCTTAAGAGAGGGATCTCTTTATCTGATTTATACTTTTGTCTTAAGATATTAGGCTAGCTATGAGTTTGATAGGTTGGTTTTTTCAAATGTTTGGTTGAAACTGCAAGGAAATTCCATTGGGAAATGGAGTCATGAAACTTAGGATGATCAAATACAAACTGAACATTATAACCAACTACACCAGCCATTGGGCTTTGACAACTCCGCCCACGTTTTAATACTTAAACCCATCATTTTCACAGTGCGCCCAGGCCAAGCCAAGTGTGGACATGAAAGCCGAGGAGGAGCATGCATTTCGAGGTTTATTATATTTTATTGCTGGTAAATTTTTTGCACACAGATCGAGGTAGTGGAACCATGAACCCAAAAAGAGGCAGCGGAACCTTGATTGATCCCAACTTTCAGGGGGGAAAAATATTGATAGTGTCCAATTGGGGCAAACTTTATGTCATTTTTGCACTACTTGATGCCACGAATCTGATGGCACATTCAGACTTTCCATCAAAGATTTATATTTTTTGGTCACTTTTTGAAGTGAAGTTATAGGTGTTAACATTCAGCGAGTGAGCAGTCAGTTTCACACCTTTCAACGCCATGATTGTGATGGTGATTTCAGATCCAGCAACAGAGTAGCTCATTCTTCATTCATCTTGAGTGTGAGGTATATGATGAGTTGATTTCATGTACTTCTTTGTATTTTTGTCTCTAAGATGCATTGTGCTATATAGATCCCTGTTGATGTTTGATGTGGGATCTTGTTTTTGTTCTTGATGTGAAATGTACTTTCTATCATGGATTTGTATTATGTTTGAGATCCCTTTGCTTCCATGTTGATGGGATACTCATTGTCACATGTATGATGTTTGAGATACCTTTGCTGCCATGTTAGCAAGATACTCATTGTCACATGTATTTTGTCTGAGATCCCTTTGTTTTCCATGTTGGTGGGATACTCATAGTCATTATGTGTAAGTTATGGTCATACTGATAGGAGTCCTTTTTATGAATGAAAGTTCCAGTAGTGCAACATCTTATAGAGAGGTCAAACCACTCCTGCGTGAGGGAATTTTACTTGTATGACAGATAAAACACCATCCATGAACATCTTCTTCTTTACAAAACTTAATGCAGCAGCCTACACCATCTTGACACCGAGGCCCGGAGATGTAGTCCCTCTTCGACGAACTCCATTATCAAACAAAATGTTCTTATGATTTCTGATCTTCACTTGTTATGTTCCTCTTATATTCAACATACAATTGTTCATTTATGTTCATTAATGCTTTAATTAAATGAAATTATAACAATCAACTGAAGTTAAAGGTCTTGGTTAAGGGTATCAAGCATTTACCCTAGATCATTGGTCCAGACAAAAACCAATCTCTAATTTCCAACACCATGAATTCAAACCAACCAGACTCTCGCACTTGGCGGGCTCACATTCACCAGATAAATTTGACCAACCTTTGACCCTTCATAGTTAGCATGCCACGTCAGCAGTACAGACTACTGACTAGGCATCTGACTGTCATTTTTTTTTAAATTTTGCATGTTTATCAAAATGAATAGATTACGTTTACATGAGCAAACATAGACTATTTTTCGTGAAATGAAGTGCACCAGATTCAAAATGATGAGAACATCACGTTCATTTAGGTTCTAAGCCAATCTGAGAACTTTGATTTTTGAGCTGAAATTTGAGCTCCTGATCAATGATCAACTTCGTTTGGATCTGAGAAATCACTCATCCAGTCAATGTGCTATTATAATACCTATACCATAAAATTGTGGTATTCTTTGTGCATAGTTTTAGGGCATGCCATTTAATGGTTCTTGTAATGATAAAGGAGCATGTCATCCCGCCATGCCTGGAATATGTGAAGAGGATGATGCTACAATAGTGGTTGATGTAGGTGGTAATATATTTTTTGAGGAATATGATGATATTGTTGTATGTGAAATTGAAATATTGGAGGTAGAAGTTGAAATAGAAGTGAGAGTAAACGATATTGGAGTGGTGTAAATAGAGGGAATGAATGTCACTGTTTGCAATGAAGAAGAAGTAGCAACTAAAAAATGTTGGTCAACACCTTCTATCACTCTATTTAATATTTTAACTAGGTCCTCAAGTTTTCAAAATTTCCTTAAATAATCCTTATCAGACTATAACACAACTTGTTTTTGAACCATACAGTAGGGTCTCAGTTGAGCTTCATCCAAAATTGCATCAGGTACAAAACTTTATGATCTAGATCTGAAAATGCTATGCTAAAACTGCAAGTCAAATTGAATATCCTCAAATATTACAAAACTCTTTGGCAAATATTTTGTTCTTGATAAAGAATTTTTATTGGCTTTACTTTCTGTAGAATTTTTCTTCCTTAATAACTTTTCAGGATCTTTCACAGTTTCCGGAGGATTTGGATCTAGATGAGATCTGTTATAAATCCTTTTGGGAGCCAGGTATTCCAATTAGATTTTTCACAATATAATGGTATTCACAAAGAGGGATATACAATTTTTTAGGTGAATAATTCCAACCTTTCAATTTATACCTCACTCTCACCTACAAGGAAATAGTATTTGAGACTTTTGAACCCAAATTTATGAGGGAAAACTTTGTTATGAGATTCATTCCCTAGTATGGTCACCAGAATGTTATCACTCCATAATTTTCCTAGGCTGGGAAGGAAGTTGCAGAGGTAACCACAAAACCACTTGTAAATATGGGATCTACGGGCCTTCAAGCTTCAGAGAGGGATCCCTTTATCTGATTTAGACTTTTGTCTTAAGATATTAGGCTAGCTATGAGTTTGATAGGTTGGTTTTTTCAAATATTTGGTTGAAATTGAAAGGAAATTCCATTGGGAAATGGAGTCATGAAACTTAGGATGATCAAATACAAAAATAACAAAACAGATGTAACAGGGCAAGATAGGAAAGCTTTCATATATTTTGAGTATTCATGGGATGAATAAGATGAAAATGATTAGGAATCAATTAAATATAGATAACATTGAGATGCATTCTACACTTAACATAAGAGTGAAAACATGAATATTTTTTATAATCTAGATTAAAGTTTATTTAAACAAATTCAACCCTTTATCTTCTTAAAACAATAGAGACATAAAAATATATGGATAGCTATGAAAATAATAATTTCACATGAGATGAAACATCACCAATTTCTTGACACAGTAATCCTTGAACAAAGTTTTTGTATTAATGAAATGATCACTTTAGTACAATGCACAACTTTACTTCAAAATGAAGACTCTTTATTCATGCACATTCCAACCCTTACTAAGTCCTTTTACAAAGTATTTATAGAGACTCTTTTACATTTCTATCTCGGACTTGAAATAATATTTTTTTTTACAAAATAATGTGTTAAAGGAACATATATTTTAGAGATAAGAGAGACAGATAAGGAAGATATGGTAGTATGTTGTGTTTTCAAGGCTATATATGAATTTAATGATGTCTGTAACTATTTTTCTCCAAATGTTTTTCCTTTGGATGCTTAAAATTTTGAGCTCAAGTTACACTTCATTTGATCAACTCTAGCAATCGGTCCCACCTTTCTTTGGTTGGGATGGAAAGGTGAACCATATTTATAAATATTTCATCCACTTCTGTGTAAATGTCAAAAGTGGGGCTATTTAAAAAAGGTGGTGAACTTCATGCTAAATATTTATATCAAACTATAATCCCAGTTTTAATGCCTCCACTAATAACGCCTTTAGCCTTTGAAAACATGGAGGCATCATGACCTATGTTGCACAACTTCTCTTGGTAGTTTTCTAATGGGATAAATTTTCCATTAGGATTCTTCACATTAGGAAAACATTTTTCATGTAGCAATGCAAATTTTATATTGGATCCCTTGACCTGCAAATCAAGGTGTATGTATTTGTTCTCCAATTGTATCATCAAGTTCCTTTTGTTAAGACCCTCGTAACTTCCATGACTAATACTGTCCTATCTCAAATGCTCAGGTATTCTAATTTATCCTTGGTTTTGTAATTTAACAACCTAATAATATTTTGTTCTTCTTCTGGTCTGTGTCCCAAATCTACCTTTGTATTCAGTATTTATATACTCTTTGCACCAGCTCTTCTTGCCTGAAAGTGATCTGAATTGAAGGTCACTTATTTTTTATGTTTCCATTTATTTTTTTCCAAATATTGTTCTTTTCCCTTGCTAAAATTTGGATGATAAAGGAATGGTCCTCATTTGTTTGTATCTGCTTGATAAGTTTATAATTTTTATACATTGCTGACAAGGATGCACTATCAGGTTTGAGTTTGTTTTCCTCCATCCGAGATAATGCTGCCAACAACCTCTCCTTTTCTTCTTGAACTAATTTTAGTTCATTTAGAGCTCTAGTAATTACTTTTGTAGGCTCTGAAGTTGTGGTCTTTGCTGAAGTTTCTACTTCTGTATCTGTGGCTCAAGTAGATTTTCCTACTGCTTCCCACCATTCCTTCTCCTTCAAAAGTGCTTCCATGGCTTGCTCCATATTTTGTATATGTGAATTTTTCTCAACCACTATTGTAAATAAATTTTCTTTCTCCATTTATATACTAAAAACATCTTTAGCTTGAGGATTCTCTGTGGAGGGTAGCTTTACATTCTTCCTTAATTCTTGAATGTATGCATCTTTGTTATTTCCTAGCTCTTCTGAGGCTTTTACATCCTTAGGGTCATGCCCTAGCTTTATTACCAAATATTTGAGAGATTGGATTCTATTGTCATTGGAAAAAGAAGACATTTTTTTATTATCTTAAACTGTGAATTGATACTGTTTAAGGATGATTGTAATCTAGATCCATTCATGGTTGAATTGGTAAGTGATGAAAATATCATCTCCCATGTCTAATTGTATAAATCGGTTTGATCTATTTCATGTATTTTCTTAGTATCAACTGAGAAAATGAAGGCTTTGTAGTTTCAACACTCCTGGGAGCTGAAACTAATGGTTCGATGAAGGCGATTCAAAAATTTCATTTCTCTGAATCAAATGCAGAGAGTAGTCTATGTTGTGTTTTAGCAGTCTGCATCCAAAACTCACAATAGGTGGACACCTTCAAAGCTTAATTTTTCAATTTTATCTACTTATACTCTTCTGAGTTGTAATTTGAGAACTGGATTACATTGGCAATTCTATTACTCCTACAGTAGGTGACTACATTGTTTCATCCATTTGAGTAGAAGGAGGAATTGTAGTTTCTATAGTAGGTGATTGTACTATGTCTTGTAATCAAGTATAAGGAGTAGTTGGAATCTCTAAGTGAATATTAGTAGTTGGATATTGAGTGTCCCCCTCTTCTAGAGACCCATCTCGAATAGGAATCAATTATGGCTTAAATTAATGGTAAGTTTTTTAATTTGTTTTTTGAGCAATAGTTGGACCCTTTTTCTTTCTCTTAAAAACAATAAATTATGGATTTGGATTTTCTAAATGAGTAGGGGATATGGCTTGTATTTCCCTTTTTATTTCCATTTCTTTAGGAGTCGGTGTTTGCATAGATGATTGACTAATAATATGTTATTAAAATTCCTCTAAAATACCCTCTTTCCACTCCTCTTGCTTGGAATATTGTTCAATGTCAGGAATGGGTGTGTGTACGTAGGAGGTACCCTTTGGTTCTGATTTGATCTCTGAAATGATGCCCAGGGGATCATAAGACCAAGAAAAATCGAGTTTGAGCTTCATCTGAATCAATATGGCCTCCAGTTCTCTTGTTGTAGCTATGGTAGATAATCCTCATATGCATTCTATACTAAACATAAGAGTGAAAGCTTGAATATTTTTTATAAGCTAGAGTAGAGTGTATTTCAACAAATTCAACCCTTTATCTTCTTAAAACAATAGAGACAAAAAAATATATGGGTATCTGGGAGAATTACAATTTCACATGAGAGGAAACATCATTAATTTCTTGACACAAGAATCCTGGAACAAAATTTTTGTATTAATGAAATGATCACTTCAGTACAGTGCACAAATTTACATCAAAATGAAGACTCTTTATTCATACAAATTCCAACCCTTACTAAGTTCTTTTACAAAGTATTTAAAGAGACTCTTTTACATTTCTATCTCGGACTTGAAATAAGAATTTTTTTTACAAAATAACATGTGTTAAAGGAACATATATTTTATAGATAAGATATAAAGATAAGGAAAATTCAGTAGTCTGTTGTGTTGTCGAGGCTATATAGGAATTTAATGATGACTATAAGTATTCTTCTCCAAATGTTTTTCCTTTGGATGCTTAAAATTTTGAGCTCAAGTTACACTTCATTTGATCAACTCTAGCAATCAGTCCCACCTTTCTTCGGTTGGGATGGATATGTTAACCACATTTCTGAATATATCATCCACTTCGGTGTAAATGTCAAAAGTGGGACTATTTACAAAAAGGTGATGAAATTCATGCTAAATATTCAAATCAAACTGTAATACATTTATTAATGCCTCTCCACATATAAATCCATTAGCCTTTGAAAACATGGAGGCATCATGACCTATGTTGCATAGTTGCTCTTGGTATTTTTCTAATGGGATCAATTTTCCATTAGGATTCTTCACGGTAGGCAAACCTTTTTCATGTAGCAATGAAATTTTTCTATTCAACCCCTTAACCTGAAACTCAAGGTCTATGCATTTGTTCTCCAATTGTATCATCAAGTTCCTTTTGTTAAGACCCTCTTAACTTCCATGACTACTACTATCCTATCTCAAATGCTCAAGTCTTCTAATTGATCCTTGGTTTTGGAATTTAACAGCTTAATAATATTTTGCGCATCTTCTGATTTGTGTTCCAAATCTATCTTTATATTCACTACTACTATCTTTACTCTTTGCACCATCTCTTCTTCCCCGAAAGTGATCTGAATTGAAGGTCACATATTTTTTATGCTTCCATTTATGTTTTTCCAAATATTGTTCTTTGCATTTGCCAACATTTGGATGATAAAGGAATGGTCCTCATATTTTTGTATCTGCTTGATAAGTTTATAATTTTTCTACATTTATGACAAGTATGCATTATTAGGTTTGATTTTTTTTTCCTCCATCTGAGATAATGATGCCAACAAGCTCTCCTTTTCTACTCGAACTAATGTTAGTTCATCTATAGCTCTAGTAATTACTTTTGTAGACTCTAAAGTTATGGTCTTTGCTGAAGTTTCTACTTCTGTACCTATGGCTCATGTAGATTTTCCTGTGCCTTCCCACTGTTCCATCTCCTTCAAAATTGCTTCCATGGCCTGCTCCATCTTTTGTATATGTGAATTTTTCTCAACCACTACCGTAAATAAATTTTCTTTCTCCATTTCTATACTAACAACCAATTTATATTGATGATTCTCTCTGGAGGGTAGCTTTAGTTTCTTCCTTAATTCTTGAATGTATGCCTCTTTTCTATTTATTAGCTCTTCTAAGGCTTTTACATCCTTAAGCTCATGCCCTAGCTTTATTATCAAATCTTCGAGAGATTTGATTCTATTTTCATTGGAAAAAGAAAACATTTTTAATCTTAAAATGTGAATTGGTATTATTTAAGGACGACTGTAATCTAGATACACTCATGGTTGAACTAGTAAGTGATGAAAATATTAGCTTCCATGTCTGCTTGTGTAAATCAATTTGATCTATCTCATGTATTTTATTGGTATCAATTGAGAAAATGAAGGCTTTGTCGTCTTCAACACTCCTAGGAGTTGGAACTAATGGTTCGATGAAGGTGATTCAGAACTTTCCTTTCTCTAAATCAAATGCAAAGAGTAGTCTATGTTGTGTTTTAGTAGTCTGCTTCCAAAACTCACAGTAGGTGGATGCCTTAAAGATTAATTTTTCAATTTTATCTCCTTGTATCTTGAAAATATACTCTTTTGAGTTGCAATTTAAGAACTGGATGAAATTGGAGATTGGATTGTTTCTCCTATAGTAGGTTACTACATTGTTTCATCATTTGAGTAGAAGGCGTAATTGTAGTTTCTGTAGTAGTTGATTGTACTATGTATTGTAATCAAGTAGGAGTAGTTGGAATCTCTAAGTGAATCTCAATAGTTGGATATTGAGTGTCCCCCTCTTCTGGAGACCCATATCGAATAGGAATCAATTGTGGTTTAAAATAATGGTAAGTTTTTGAATTTGTTTTTTGAGTAGTAGTTGGACCCTTTTTCTTTCTCCTAAAAACAATAAATTCTGGATCTATATTTTCTGACTGAGTACGGGAGATAGCTTGTATTTCCATTTTTATTTCCTTTTCTTTAGGAGTCGATGTTGACATAGATGATTGACTAATAATATGTTCTTCAACTTCCTCTAAAGTACTGTCTTTCCACTCCTCATGACGGGCATATTGTTCAATGTGAGGCATGGGTGTGTGGGTGTAGGAGGTTCTCTTTTGTTGTGATTTGATCTCTAAAATAATGCCTAGGGGATCATAGGACCAAGAAAAACTAATTTTGAGATTCATATGATTCAGAATGGCCTCCACATATCTTGTTGCAACTCTCATATTGATGATGTAGGGCCCAATATATGACTTCAGTTTGAATTGTGCTTTATTTTTGCATGCCACAAAATGAAGCTCATCCATGTTGACCATTTTCCTTGTGTATTCTAGTGTGAACAATCTAGCTGGGACAAAATTTGGTAGCTTGTAAGGAGGAAATTCTCATCCATATATCCTTATCCTAGTGTAATTCTAGTATAAATATCAGTCTCCAACCTTGGAATTCTCTCACAAATGTAGGAAATTTTTAATCTCTGTTGAAATCCTTGGAAATTGGTCACTACCAAACAAACACAATGATGTATGCAAAAATTTATTAACAAAGTCAGTATAGGAGTACTCCTCTGAGCTATTTATAACGAGAGAAGTCCAATGAATCACTCACATGGGATGACCCTCATTGTATTCCTTCTATAAAGTGAAGTCAAACTTATCTCACTCATAATATATCATGAGATAAATTAAAATTGGTTGATACCTAAAGGCACCTTCTGCTTTAAAATTTACCAATTGATCATGAAATTATTGTGCAAGAAATTTGCTGAAGTTGGAAAGAACTGATGGTTGCTTACCTACTACAAAAATTGATAGAAAACTGAAAACTTCTTCATCTACCCACTGATCATTATGTTACCCAAGTAGTAAGGTTACCATATAAACTACCTACTTGCCAATTTTAGGAAAAAATGAAACTCGATAGGGGGGATTAGTCCTAGGTAATTGAAGATTTTCTGGAAGAAAATAATAAAAAATTTGAGTTCTTTGAGGGAAGGTTAACTTATTATATATTTTGATCAATACCTAGACATAAAAAGGATGATGAAAGGCCTAATATTCAATTTGTAGGGCCCACTACAAGGAAAATACCCTGTAACAGATGTTTTTGAGGAACCACTTATAAAAACACCTGAGACATCCATTTCTAGTGGAGGTTACTAGAGGAGGTTGGTGGACGGAGGTTTTTGTGGATGTTTTTCGTCCGATGCGCTTATCATTGTAAACCGCACCAGTGCACACAAAACATTGGCACACCAGACACCGTGCACTCCGTACACACCCGCCCGGTGTGTCTTATTACTGTAGCGCACCGGTGCTTTACAACTCTTCTACACCAGTGCCTCACAAAACACCGTGCCAAAACAGAAACCACCTGGTGCGGTCTTAAACAATTGCACCGGTGCACCCATAAAACCCCATGCACCACAACATGGTTAAATAAAAAAAAAATTTATGGCCAAAAAACCACATTTTTCACTTTTCTCACTGCTCCAGAGCTCTCAAGCACTGGTGCAATTTATCCTTGTCTAAGCCACACTGACATCGCTACTCCCATTGCACCCATTGCATGCACTACTACTATGGATTGCCCACCAATATCCAGCTTGAATTTTGCAAAACGGTGGGAAAATTTTCTTTTGCAAATTCTACAGCCAATATGCCTCCTCGATGGCCAACTGTACAAGTATTTTTCTTTTTTTTCCAGAATTAAGCCTTTTAGCAGATTATAATTTCAAATAACCTTAAAATTAACCATTTAAAAGAAGAAAAAAAAAATTTCACACAATGTGCTCGATCCGTTCAGCTTGCACTGGTTCGTGGTGCTGCTTGTAAATTACAGGCCACACCGCAATTGGTGCTAATGGTATCCCCACCGGTTTCGGGGCGGTCTCGAAAGGCGCACCGTGTTATTTTAAAATTTTGAAAAAAGTGTGGTGTGGTCGTTTACTCGGTCGCACCATTGACCATGTGGAATAGCGGCAACGCAGTGAATTGACTTAAATATCCACCCCGGGGTGGGTATTTTTGTCAGTGCACCACATTCCGCATTTTGACAGGGTCAACGGTGCGGCCTAGTAAAATACCGCACCATCGACTCTATAATGATGTTAGGAGGTCGGTGCGCTGACCAAACTATACGCCCTGGGGTGTAGAGTTTAGTCAATGCACCGCACTCCTGACACCATACATTTTCAATGGTGCATTGAAAATTTTCAGGAGCATCGCCGCTGGTGTGTTGAATATTATCTGGTGCACCACCGCCAGTGCGCTCCATAAAAAGATGCACTGGGACCAGTGCATGCTTGTTTTTTTGGCGCACTGACTATTTTTTTTTGTTTTTCCAAAAAAATTGTATATGTATATTTCTAAATACATGTCTCATTTAATAAAAAAATTGTATTTAATATGTCAATCATTCAGAGACATGAAAGGAGAGAAGAGGGGGAACAACAACAACAACAGGTGGACCAGTATAACATGGTTCGACTGTGGGAGGCACGAGAGAGGGAGAGAGATGCGTACCCTCACCCTAATACAACAACTACCTAGGGGCTCCTAAGGCAGGTAGGCCTCCTCAAGTTCTATGAGGAGGCTACTTCCCTAAAGGGCCATGTTTTGTTTTTTAGACATCTTATCTATAGGTGGAATGCCCACCGATAAGATTTCCGGGTTGGTCGTAACCAGTGGTACACGTGTTGGAAATACTGAGAGGGGGAGTGAATCAATATTCCTTTCAATTATAGAATTATTTAGTCTTCAATTATTATCAGTGTTTGTACAATGATAGCAGCAAAAAAAAGGAACACAAATGCACACAGTTTTTAAGGTGGAAACCCACTCCGAGACAAAAACCACCTAATGCTTTTCTAATAATTCTTTAATATTCAAGTCCAACTGAAAATAAAGCTCCAAATTCCTAGAGTCTAGAAAATAATTATTCTCTAGCTCCCACTAGATGGACGCAATGCTTGATATTATTTAGTAGTCAATTGAATGGATGCCCCAACACCCAATGAGCTACAAATCACCCTAGCACCACCCTACCACCCTATAGAAGAATAAAAGAAGAATAGACTCCCGTACCATGGAAAATGGTCCAATTTACAATGATATAGAATGATGTAGAAGAAGAAGACACACTAGACCATAACCCCAACTGTGACACAACCACCTAATGATGATCCTAGACTTCCCGACACTGCCTCTTCAACTCTTTGCAGATAGACACTAGAACAATTTTTACAATAATGTATTTACAATGACTTAGTACAATGATACCTTTGCAGTGACTGTATGCAGTGCTGCCCACTTGAAGACTTCATGTGATGAAATTTTTGCTACTGTTCTACACCTTGGTTGTTGCTCTTGTCATGCTACCCTCTGCTGCACCTTGCTTTTCTTTGCTGCCCTAGAAATTCTGGTCCTTTCCAGCCCTTGACAACACATCATCTAGATTTTTCTTTCCTTCTAGGAGCTTGACATTGAATCTGGTGTATCTCTGTTATTTTAGATCCCCAATATCTAATTTTCGGTCCTGTCATAGTCCTCCGAGTCGTCTTTATAATGCCATAGGTCTAACCCAATTTTGATTCTTCAAGGGGGAGTTATGCCCAATTTCTCACAATTCCCTAATTATGGACCGTTTCAGTAGAGCGAACTTGTACGTTGTGACACATGTCACTGTTTCTTCATTCGACTCTAAAATTGATAAATAAAAAACAATAGTTCATGCACTATCTACCTCTTTCTACAGAATTCCAATCTGATACTCAGAGAGAGAGTTATGATGATTTTCACAAGGTCACTTCCTTGAGATGAATTGCAGGAGCCTGCAAAAACACTGACTTCCACAAATCATATCTCTGAAAGAATTGCACACCTTGATCTGAAATTTCACAGGAGCTTCCTCCAGATTTTGGCTTTGCCTCATAAAATTTTAGCTTCTGAACCTTCATATAAAAAATGTTAGAGTGAAAATTCCACGATGACCTGTTTCAGATGGTGAAATCCCTTGCATAAGGAGGATATGAGGATCACAATTTATATAAATGCTTAGGATGAGAGGGACTTAAACAAGTGAATGTGGGAGGGATTTTAGGAGCTTAAAAAATATTAATTATGACTTTTCAATGAACCATGCCACAACCCCATGGGGTTTTATCCCACTAACTGGGGCTACAAACTTCAAACACGAATATCTCTCAAACCATGAAGAATTACGTGGCGTGCCATATATCAATGGAAACATATCGAAAAGTAGAAACCATCAAAATCATTCTTGACCCATAATATATTAATTTGGTAGGTCAAAATTCCCATGCAATATTGGGGTAGCCCTTGGTGCGACTTGGGTTGACATCAATGATAACCGCTGATCAACAATCTCCCCCTTTGGAATTGATGGCAACACAAGTATTCCCCCTGCAATATGGCACCTTTTCCTACAAAATTCTCTCCCCCTTTGACATCAATGGCAAAGGGTAACTCCCCCTGACACACAACCATCTTGAGGAATTGTACACACTTCCACTCCCCCTGACATACAACCATCCTGCAAACCTGCACACACTTCCACTCCCCCTTTATATTCTAAATAAGGAAAATCTAATGAGAACTTGGGAGAATCCCATGATTCTGGCGAAGATACTCCAATGCTTCACGAGTACTCTCACGCTCATCAACACTTCCTGCCCAATCTGCATCTGTAAAGGAATGAATAATGATATTTTTACCCTTGGGATACCACAAGCCATATTTTGTTGTTCCCTTTAGATATCAAAGAATTCCTTTGATGTCAATAATATTTTATTCTTTTGGTGTTGCTTGGAATCTTGCTACTTGTCCAACTTCTTGCATAATATCTGGTCGGGAGGCTTTTACATGTAGAAGACTACCAATCATAGATCTGTACAACCTTTGATCCACATCCTTAGATGAGTCGTCTATGCTCAATTTGCAACCTATTACCATCAGAGTAAGGATGGGTTTGAAATATTCCATTTTAAGTTTCTTGAGCATTTCCTTGATGTACTTGGCTTGACATATAAATATTCCTTTCTCTTGCTGAGATATTTGAATCCCTAAGAAGTATGTCAGCTCACCAAGTAAAGACATCTCGAAATCACTTTGCATCTTTGTAGCAAACTTCTTACTTTGTCAATCATCATTGCTACCAAATATTATATCATCCTCTTTAGCTATTAGACATGCTTTAGTTGCTTCATCCAGAACATATATCTTGTTTGGAGCTTGACTTACTGTAGCCACAATTTCACCATACTTGCCTTTCCTGATTTCACATTTTGTGGAGTTGAATAGTATTGTGTGTCCTTGATCACACATTTGTCCAACAATGAGCAGATTATGATTCATGTTTTCAACCAATAGAACATTCTTGGCTAGAGCATCTTTGCTTTCAAGAGTGACAGTACCTGATCCTATAAAATTTGAAGATCCATCATTTCCAAAGGACACGGTTCCATCCTTCTTATCTTTCAGAGATACAAATTTATTTCTATATCCAGTCATATGTGTTGAGCAACCACTATCAACATATCACACATCTTTGTTGTTTTGAGCCTTGAAATCGATAGCACAATTATCAGTCTTCTTCTTCTTCCATGTTCATTCGTTCCGTGGCTTCGAAGATTCTTCTAAAGGACTTTCAAGTCTGCAATCTCTGGCTATGTGTCCAAAGTTTCGACATTTGTAACATTCAGTATTATTTCTTAAATGTTCAAATCTATTGATTTTTTTCTGAGCCCTGGGAGGTTCATATTTGACAGATCTCCTGGAATTGTATTCGTTCCTATGGTACGTGCGAAATTCTATAGATTTATGACCAAATTTTCCACATGAATAACAGTATCCATAAAAAATATGTTGGTACCTGGATGGAAATATTCGTTGAGGAATTGTCTTCCAAGGCTGTTCTTGAAAATCTTGTCCAATGAAGTCTACATGCATGTCAAATCTCATAGCTTCATTGTATTTTGTTGTAGAAGGTCCTGCTTCTTCTTCTTTGTAACCAATGCCAGTTCTGTCATTGTAAGATCATTGATTTTTTATGTTTTCTTCCAATGCCCTTGAACTGTTGGCATAGTTTTGGATAGTTTTTCCTTTCTTCACTTCCTTACACAGCGAGACTACTTCGGCTTCTAATTCTTCCTTTTCTTGGTTGCTTTCTTCCAAATTCTTTTGAAGTGACTCTTCAATGCATTTGTGTTCTTCAACTTCAATTTTGAGACTTTGAACTTGTTCTTCAAGAGTATTGGAACATATCTTCTCTACCTTGAGCTCTTTTATAAGTTTGATTGCTTCCTTAGAAAATTCTTCTATGGTCAATCCTTCTTCTTTGTTGTTTGATATCTCTTGTTTATTGTGCTTGGCCATAAACAATACTCTCTCATTGGCTTCTTCTTCACTGTCATTGCCTTCATCAGATGATTAGCTATCTTCGTTAGAAAGAAAGTTCCTTTTGGATCCTTGCCTGTTGAATTTATAAAAGCCTTTCTTTCCTTTTGAGTTTCCATCACTTATGTTCAGACATTTTGATGTGAAATGCCCAACCTCATCACAGCCAAAACATATCAATGGAAGTTTACCTTTGAATTTTCCCTTACTAATTTTTATTTTTCTCTTAAAGTAAGCATATTCTTCATCTGAAAGACCTTCTTCATCATCTCCCTTTTCTTCACACTTGCAGGTGCATGTATTTTCAATTTAAGGTTGTTTGTCCTTATGGGTTTTCTTATATGCAACAAACGTAGTTTCTAGATGTGAAGTACCCTCTTCTTCATCAAGTCTCATTTCATATGCTATGAGAACTCCATGTAATTCCTCTTTGCTGAGTTTTTCCATATTTTCACTGTATTCTAAGACCGATACCTTTGGGTTGAATCTCCCTGGTAACGTTCTAAGAATATTTTGTATAATAGTCTTCTCGTCAACTGGCTCTCCCAATCCTTCCAGAGTATTGGTTATTTCATCAACGTATTGGAAGTATGCAACAATTTTGCAATCTTCTTTCATTCTGAGTTGCTAAAATTTTTCTCTATAGATTTGAAGCTTTGCTTCTTTGACATTTGAGTCACCTGCATATATATTCTCAAGCTTGTCCCATACATTTTTGGCGATTTTACAACCCAACACCTTATGATAAGTAGATTCAATAAGTCCACTGATAATAATATTCTTTTCTTTTGCATTATTTACCAAATTATTCTTACCTTTTTCATCCGTGGTTGATGTAAATCCATTTTGAATAGTGGCCCATACTTCGTAACCTTGCGCTAAGAGATAGACCTCCATTCTTCATTTCCGGAGTGCATAATTATTTTCATTGAATAGAGGTACAACATTCTTGGTACGCTCCATGACCTCCTTCCAGTTGTTAAACTGCTATTGAAGGAACCAATCTCTGATACCAATTGTTGGAAATACTGAGGGGGGGGTGAATCATTATGACTTTCAATTAGAGCATTAGTTAATATTCAATTATTATCAGTGTTTGTACAATGATAGCAACAAACAATAGGAACACAAATGCACACAGTTTTTAAGGTGGAAACCCACTCCGAGACAAAAACCACCTAATTCTTTTCTAATAATTCTTTAATATTCAACTCTAATTGAAAATAAAGCTCCAACTTCCTGGAATCTAGAAAAGCATTCTTCTCCAGCTCCCACTGGATGGACACTCCAACGCCCAATATTCTTCAGTAGTCAACTGAACGGATGCTCCAACACCCAATGAGCTACAAATCACCCTAGCACCACCCTACCACCCTATAGAAGAATAAAAGAAGAATGGACTCCTGTACTAGGGAAAATTGTCCACTTTACAATGATATAGAATGATGTAGAAGAAGAAGACACACTAGACCATAACCCCAACAATGACACAACCACCTAATGATGATCCTTGACTTCCCGACATTGCCTCTTCAACTCTTTGCAGATAGACACTAGAACAATTTTTACAATAATGTATTTACAATGACTTAGTACAATGATACCTTTACAGTGACTGTATGCAGTGCTACCCACTTGAAGAATTCATGTGATGAGCTTCTTACTTCTGTTCTACACTTTGGTTGCTGCACTTTTCATGCTACCCTCTACTGCACCTTGCTTTGCTTTGCTGCCCTAGAAAGTCTGGTCCTTTGCATCCCTTGACAACACATGATCTAGCTTTTTCTTTCCTTCTAGGATCTTGATATTGAATTTGGTGTATCTCTGTTATTTCAGATCCCTAATATCTAATTTTCGGTACTGTATTAGTCCTTTGAGTCGTATTTCCAATGCCATAGGTCTGACCCAATTTTGATTCTTCAAGAGAGATTTATGCCAAAATTCTCAGAATGCCCTAATTATAGACTGTTTCAGTAAAACGAACTTGTATGGCATTCCACGTGTCATTGTTTCTTCATTCGGCTCTGAAATTGATAGAGATAAAACTAAAGTCTGTGCGCTATCTACCACATTTTACAAAATTTAAATCCGATACTAAGAGAGAGAGTTATGAATATTTTTCCAAGGTCACTTCTTTGAGATGAATTTTAGGAGCCTACAAAAACACTGATTTCCACAGATCATATCTCCAAAAATATTGCACACCTTGATCTGAAATTTTCACAGGAGCTTCCTCTAGATTTCAGCTTCGCCTCATAAAAATTCCAACTTTTGAAACTTCGTATAAAAAAAGTTAGAGTGAAAATTCCATGATGACCTGTTTCAGATGGCGAAATCCCTTGCATAAGGAGGATATGTGGATCACAATTTATATAAATGCTTAGGATGAGAGAGGCTTCAACAAGTGAACATGGGAGGGATTTTAGGAGTTTAAAAAATATTAATTATGACTTTTCAATGACCCATGCCACAACGCCATAGGATTGTATCCCACTAACTGGGGTTACAAACTTCAAACATGAATATCTTTCAAACCGTGAAGAATTACGTGGTGTGCCATATATCAACGAAACATCTCGACAAGTAGAAATTATCAAAATCATTCTTGGCCCATAATATATTAATTTGGTAGGTCAAAATTCCCATGCAATATTGGGGTAGCCCATGGTGCTGCTTGGGTTGACATCAATGATAATCGTTGATCAAAAACACACCCACTAAGGAGGACATATATTTCATTATAGGGCTATCGAGGAGAGGGGTGGATTTTCCTTTGTTCCCAGAGGTTCCAGTTAGCTATGTAGCAGGGAGTCAGTTAGTTTACTCCTAGAGAGACATTAGCGCAGATATACAGTCTCCTTTAGATTTTCAGGTCTCCGGCGGTCAGTTACGTATTGGTGCATTTGGTAGTCAGGAGGTGAGGTGCCTCTCACTTCTCATTTTGACCATTTCACACAACACCAATGATGGGAAACACATTAGTTGCTCACTTCTATATTATTTTTATTCTTTAGTATAGGAGCCATGAATTTTCAGGTGGGTTGCCATTTTTTTGCAGCAGTTCTATACAGCCTTAGATAGATGTCATGCTCATGCACAAGGGAGGGTAAAATTCCCTTTTGCTTCAGAGTTTTTTTGTTTATTTTTGAGAGGTTTACAGAGACGAGGCCTACTTTCGTTCGACAGCCTCGTGGGCTGATGTTCGAGGCACAGATGCACATGTGGGGGAAGGTGATGCCCAAGAGGGGCGAGACTCTGTTTCCAGTGAGGATATCGGATGATTCACTGGAGTTGCTAGCCAGTGTTGACGAGCATCCATTCATTATGGTCCCCTGTCCTTATGTTGGTTTGGATTGATGAGGGTGTGCCAACATCCTCTTCACAGATGATGAGCCACCGGATGATAGAGGTAATATTACTGTTTTATTTAAATTTATTCTAACATGTTCTTTAACTTGTTTTTATTAAATTATGTAATGAAATTGTTTAATTATTGTTGTGTACTTGTATATATTTTGCAGACATTGAGTATTTTGATGGCGAGGATATGTTGGCACCACCACATGATCCAGGTGTGGATCCTGATGATGATCAGGGCATGCTAGATGCCGAGGATCAGCAGGAGGCCGGTGCAGAGAGACCTGCTCCTGCTGGTGCACCAATACCGCCTTTTGCTAGGTGTAGGAGACTTGATAGCAGATACAGGATGGAGTTGGGCGACCGACTCACTACATTGATTGTTGAGGCGAGCATCAAGCCCGCTAATATGAGAGACATACAAGTCAATGGTAGGTTGTTACATATGTGGAGAGGCATGTCGCGCCACATGTACAGCCTAATGCGTCATGTCGTAGGAGCTACGACCTTAGTTATGTGGCTGAGGATGACTTTTGCACATTATAGGCATGGTCGAGATGCATCACGTGATCAACAGTCTGCAAGTAGCGAATCATTATCTAATGATCGTTCACCTCGCTTCGCGCCAGACAAGCAACCTCCACTAGCATCGAGCAATAGTTATCATGGAGAGCATGCTGGACCATCATCCACGTCCAGTCAACAACCTGTAGCATCCATCAGTACTCATGATCATGAGCAGGTTGGACCATCAACCGTCGATGTTGCACCATTAACTGAGCAGGCCTCTGTTGAAAAAAATACTGAGAGGGGGGGGGGGGTGAATCAGTATTTAGGGCTGAAAACTTTTTACTTTTTCTTTCTCTTAAAAACATATGCTATTTTACATAATCCAACGTGTATGTCCAAAGATCTTATTATGTCTTTACTTAGATCATTGCATCATTCATTCATCATATGTTTAGTAAGCAGTAAGTATGAACAGAAATAACAGAACAAACCATCAAACATAAGCCACACATATCAACACCAGTATTTAAGGTGGAAACCCAATTTGGGAGAAAACCACCGCTGCTGTTATCTCAGTATTTAATATTTATTATAAAGAAAACTTCTTACAATGTATGCTGGCACAGACTTATACCAGCACGCAGGCACCTACCTGCATAAAGGCTACAACCTTCTCTTGTTTACCAGCTACCACTAGAAGGGAGCTACAACCCACCTCACTGAAGGCATCGACCCTCAGCACCACTGCAGACCACGTTCCATAAATTTTCATACTGGATCCACCATTTTCCACACAACATACCTTGCAGGCCACCATATTTATTCATTTTCTTCAGTACACTCGCACTAGTTGTTCATGATTTCATCAATCGATCAAACCAGAGATTCATCATCATCAGATCATTATATCCATGGGTGCATCATAGATTCAGATTTATCAATTAAGAACAGAGTTCGTCCATGTAGATATTCCTTAGAAATTTATTCATTCACCACCCTTACACATGCACACATCATACTATCATCCTCTTCGCCTTATATAGTTTAGCCTTCATCAATACCATGAGTCAAAACCACTCAACCGCTAATGGTATTCATATTAAAATTCGAACCAATCCAAATTGGAATCCCAATCTTCGTTCTTCCATGCACGAAACGTCCCAAAGGTAATCTTTATCTCCGCCAAATAATATTATATTCAATGTTAATAAACATTATCGTGCCACTGACTCAGCAGTAATATATATATCCATATAGCCTTTTGGGCCCTTCAATAATATTTTATCTTCGACTTGGGGGTTAAGATCTTGGCATAATCGTATATTGAACCAATAATGCAAAGGGAAATCGGGTCCCACACCCTTAAAACACGACATAATACTTTGGGTAAAAACCCGCAAACATCAACATATGCGTATGGGCCCCAACGTTAACGGTCATTTCCAATCAATGGTTGTAATCGTGTCGTGCTGCCTCACTTGATCGGACGGATATCGCTCGGCGAATATGTGCGAACAATAATGCGCGATGACTCGCCGTACTTTGGTTAACCTTCGTGCATCTTTATCAAACGACCACCGTTTGATGGCTCCTTCCCAGATCAACAGCTTGTATCGATATCGTTGGGCATCCTGGGTCGAACAATAACGCCCAATGGCGCACAGTGACAAGCGGTTTTCTGTGGGTCCTCCTTGCCACGTGTCAAAATATTTATGGAATCGCTCCCAAATCCTCAAATACCGCTCACTTCGCATAGGTGGTGCGATGAAAACCATAAACCGCCTTCACTGTTCACTCGGTCACGGTTCCGCTCTTCCATGCAGGGTTCCGTCACACTTCCTTTTGTTACGTTCTACCTCTTTCCTTCCAGGTTCCGTTCATGATTCCAAAGGGTTAGTCTGGGTTTGTGCTATCCTTCTTACTTAGTTAACTTTGGTCTATCTTTAGCATGATTTCCAATAAACAACGAACAAATGTAGTTCTCTTCCGACGATATTTTCACTACCATTAGGATAGAGTTAGTTATACGCAGGCTTCCTCTATGAGGGGAATGAAGAACCAATGGACGGGATTTCCTCACATACATCAACTTGAGACAATTCAATGTCATTCTGTCTTCAATTCTGCTATAATATATCAACCTTCCATTGCATGTTCAGAGTTCTATCCTGTCACAATTCTGCTTCTAACTGTACATTCAAGTTCTTGATTCTGCAAGAAAAGCCATCATATCTCCGCAACCATTAATTCCTTCAATGGATTTCTTACTTATCACGGATTCCATCAGGGTGAATTACCATTTACTAGAACATTCACTTATTCTTTTCTATTCGATGGCCTTTTTCTCCTACTCCGTCTCTGCACTCTTATTCTGCTGCTACTTTGCTTTTCCTCTTTTCATGGTTACAGTTTCAGATTCTCCTTCTTTGCCAATTCTTTTGCCATCAATGACAACATTTCCAACAATCTCCCCCTTTGGCATTGATGGCAATACTCTTCCTCTGATTTTCTTTATAGAAGCCCCCTTTTTTTTTCTTTTCCTCCCCCTTTGACATCAATGGCAAAGAGTTGATCAAGATCCTTTGAACCGACAATACCATGCTCCCCCTGATATCATGTTGTATCTTCAAACAAAAATGACTTATAAATGCCAACAATGCATCCTTTTCATATGACCAATGCTCCCCCTTAGCCTGTGCATTCAGAGATGCCCAACAGCACCTCACAACCAATTTAATCTTCTGTATTTAAGTATATTTGATCTTTTGCATGGAAAAGAATACTCCCAGTTTCTTTCTGAGATATTCGAATGCTTCCCTGGGTAGAGGTTTGGTAAATATATCAGCAACTTGTTCTTTGGAGCGAACATACTCCAATTTCACTTTTTGTTCAAGCACTTGTTCACGTAAGAAGTGATATTTGATGGGAATGTGCTTGGTCTTGGAATGCATAACAAGATTCTTTGAGATACTGATGGCACTTGTGTTATCACACATAATGGATATAGGAGGTGAACATTTGATTTGAAAGTCTTGTAAGGTTTGCATCATCCAGAGAAGTTGAGTGCAACATGATGCGGAAGCCACATATTCTGCTTCTGCTGTAGATAAGGCAATAGAGCTTTGCTTCTTGCTGAACCAAGATACTAACCGGGGCCCCATATAGAATGCACCACCACTAGTGCTTTTCCGATCATCAACATTTCTAGCCCAATCTGCATCAGTGTAAGCATGAAGAGTAAGATCAGCATTCTTTGGATACCATAGTCCAAAGTCTTGAGTTCCTTGTAGATATTTGAATATTATTTTCATAGCCTGAAGGTGAGACTCTTTTGGATTAGCTTGGAATCGTCCAACAATCCCAACTGCATGCATAATGTCTGGTCTTGTCCCAGTGAGATAAAGTAGACTTCCTATCATAGATCTTTATTCTGGTTGATTCACCGTGGGGGAATCATCATTAGAACTGAGATTACATCCGGTTATCATTGGTGTACTTATAGGTTTGCAATCTTCCATGCCATACTTCTTCAAGATTTGCTTAATATATTTTGCTTGTGATAAGAATATGCCATCTGTTGCTTTTTGTACTTGCAAGCCAAGAAAGAATGTTAGTTCCCTGAGTAAAGACATTTCAAATTTTTGCTGCATATCAGAAGAAAATTTCTGACTCATAGACTCTTCATTACTTCCAAAAATGATATCATCAACATATACAACCACAATCAATAGTTTGTTATTTTCAGTTTTTGTGTATAAGTTGCTATCAGCAGACCCCTTTGAAAATCCTTGTTGATGAAGATATTTGTCAAGACGATAATACCATGCCCTTGGAGCTTGTTTGAGACCATATAGAGCCTTTTTAAGTTTACAAACAAGATTTTCATCATTTCCCAAAATGAATCCTTATGGTTGTTCTATATAAACTTCTTCTTCTAGATCTCCATTGAGAAAAGAAGATTTAACATCCATTTGATAAACTTTGATTTGTTGGAAGCTTGAAAAAGTAAGAAACATTCTTATGGCTTCAAGTCTAGCTACAGGAGCAAACGTTTTTTCAAAGTCTATACCTTATTGTTGAGCATACCCTTTACAAACAAGTCTAGCTTTATTTCTTATAACATCCCCATTCTCATTTAACTTGTTTTTGAATGTCCATTTAGTTCCAATGACATTTTTGTCATGAGGTCTTGGTACTAATTCCCAAGTGTGATTCTTCTCAATTTGATCAAGCTCTTCATTCATGGCTTGAATCCAACATTCATATTTGTAGGCTTGATTGACATTTTGTGGTTCAATAATGGACAAAAATGCTAGATTTCTAGAAGATCCCACAAGAGTCCTTCTTGTTTGTACACATGATCTCTTTTCTCCCAAAATTTGAGATTCTGGATGATTCTTTTGAACATATCTGGATGGAGCTTTTTCATATAAATCATCTTCGTGTTCTTCATTGGGTTCACTGTCTATATCATCCTTATTTGATGTAGAAGGATATATGTCATCATCATCTTCATCTGTTGTTTGTTTTTCTTCTTTTGGAGCTGCAGGAGACTCATCAATAACAACATCAATACATTCAACAATCTTCTGAAGTCTTTTATTGTAACATTTATATGCTCTACTCCTAGAGGAGTAACCAAGGAGTATTCCTTCATCTGCTCTGGGTTCAAACTTACCAAGTTTTTCATCATTATTTTTGATAAAGCATTTTCTTCCAAAAATTCTAAAATGCTTTACAGTGGGAGGATTACCATACCAGAGTTCATATGTATTTTTATCACTATTTACACGAACATGTGCCTTGTTGAGAATGTTTACTACTGTATGTGCTGCTTCTCCCCAAAATGTGTCAGGTGTTCTGGAATCATCAAGCATAGCTCTAGCCATTTGTTGAACTATTCTATTCATTCTTTCTGCAACACCATTTTGTTGTGGAGTGCCAGCTACAGAAAACTGTCTTTTTATGCCATGTTGTTCACAAAATTCAAGGAATTCATCTTATGTATATTCTCCTCCTCGATCAGATCTGAGAAACTTGATTTTTAGATCTAATTCATTCTCAACTAGTGCTTTGAAGATCTGAAATTTCTCAAATGCTTCATCTTTGTGTTTAAGCAGCCCAATCCAACACATTCTAGAGAAATCATCAATAAATAGGATATAGTATTGTTCACCACGTGGTGAATTTTTCTTCACAGGTCCACATATGTCAGTATGAATGAGTTCAAGAGGCTTACTTGATGATCCTTCCTTGGCATTAAATTGTACTCTAGTTTTCTTACCGAATTGGCAAGATTTGCATGTGATATTTGTAGGTAGAGTAATATTGGGAAGATCACGAACAACTTTGAGTCTGCTTGATTTGTTGATTTGAGAGAAGCTCAGATGCCCCAACCTTCTATGCCATAGCCAATTTTCTGAAGATTTACTCAAGTAACATTGTTCTTTGTAGTTCTTTAATACACACAGGTTTCTTGGAGTTCTTTTTCCTTTTATAATTGTTTTACCTATATCAAGATCACGTGCCACACATTCTTTTGAACTAAAGACAACTTCAGTTCCTTGATCACACATTTGACTTACACTTAATAGGTTATGCTTTAATCCATCCACATACATGACATCATTAGCTTTCACCTTTTCTTTTAGAAAAACAGACCCTTTTCCCTTAATGACCGCAGGAGTATCATTTCCAAATGTAACATTATTTTCCTTATCTAGAGCACTATATGCAAAAAGTTTGTTTTTGTCACCTGTCATGTGTCTTGAGCATCCACTATCAATGTACCATTGATTTTCTTCACCTTCTGCAAATAACGCTATGCCACAATTTTCAACCTGTAATTCCTTCTTTTTCCATGCTTTGGAGCTTGAAGGAACATGTTCTTTTGGCTGAACTTTGCTCCTGCATTCAGATTCTTCATGGCCAAAGTTATTGCAATAAGCACATTAAACTTCATTTTGAAGAGGAGAAAAGTTGTTATAGGTATTCTTCTTTGTTCCAATATCAATCCTTTTCTTTCTTGCTTCTCTTGTCATGATGGTTTTATATGCAACACATTGAACAACTTTATGACCAAAATTGTGACATGAGAAACATTGTCCATTGAAGAAGAAATTTTTACGATCATGAAATCTTCTACTTGAATTTACGTGTTGATTGGTGTTTCTTTGAAAGATATTCCTGTTAGTGTTCTTTGAATTTAGATGATCATGCTTTACCTTTAAATATTCTTTATTCCCTTGCTGAGTGGCAGTATGTTGTATACCAGCTGTAGCTGCTTTTAGATAATTTAGTGCTGAAGCCTGAGAAGATTCTCTGATATATCCAAGACCTGTCTTTATAAGTGGAGAACATTGTACCTTGATAATCTCATCTAAGGTTTCAGATCCTTTAGTAAATATAATATTCTGAGTCTTTACTTTCTCAAGTTATTTTCTTAGGCTTACTACTTCCCACTCTAATTTCTCATTGTGTTTCTCCTTTTCTTCAAGCTGATTTTTCAGCATCTCTATGGTTATTTTACTCTCTTCTAAGCATATTTTGAGTTGATTGTTTTCATCAAGAAAATCATTGTCCTCTAGAGCATCCTCAAAAGTATCCTTTTCTTCTCTAGATTATTTTTCAAATGCCATGAGAAGTCTAGGATCTTGTTCACATTCTTCCTCACTATCAGATAACCCATCACTGTCTTCATGAGTATAGTAATTTTTTCTAGTGCTAAACCGATTCTTATTCCTTCTTTCTACTTCCTTCCCTTTTTTATGTGTTTATTTATGAGGACACTTAGCAGCATAATGACCAACTCTTCCACAATCAAGACATTTGAAAGGAAGCTTACCTTTGAACCGTCCTGTGCCAAGTTGAAGTTTCTTTACAAAATTTACCTCATCTTCTTCTGAGATGCATCCAGATCCTTCTGTTTTTTGTACTTCCTTCCCTTTTGTAGAATCTCTAAAGACTGCTTCTTTGACTTCAGATGATCCTCCTCTTCTCATTTCATATGTAGTTAGTATGCCATGAAGTTGCACCACAGTAAGATTTTGAAGATCCTGCTTTTCTTCAAGAGCATAAACTTTTGACTCAAATTTTGTCGTTAGTGATCTTAAAATTTTCTCAACCAAAGTAGATTCGGCTATTGTTTCTCCCAGATTTCTCTTAGGGTTTACAATATCATCAAGACATAAAAATAAATTGGCAATGCTCTCCTCATTATCCATTTTTAGATTCTCATATTGAATTCTGAGAGTTTGGAGTTTAGCACTTTTTACCTTTGCATCACCTTCATAACTCAGAATGATTTTGTCCCATATTTCCTTTGCTGTATTCAGCTGCATGCCTTTGACAAATTCTGATTCAGTTAGACTTCCCAATAGAGCATTGACTGCCTTTGCATTTGTTTCATAATTATTTCTTTCTGTCGGATCTGTTGGTACTGCAGCTGGATATTGATATCCTTGTTCAACAATTGCCCATACATCTTCTCCCAGAGACTGAAGATAGGATCTCATCCTTGTTTTCCATAATATTAAATTATTTCCGTTAAAGAGCGGAGGCCTGATAGACGCTGTTCCATCTTGATTGCTCATCTTGCTTGATCTTCCTTCTAGCAGCTAAGCTTTTTCAGAATACCTGCTCTGATACCAATTGTTGAGAAAAATACTGAGAGGGGGGGGGGGGGGTGAATCAGTATTTGGGGCTGAAAATTTTTTACTTTTTCTTTCTCTTAAAACCATATGCTATTTTACAGAATCCAACGTGTATGTCCAGAGATCTTATTATGTCTTTACTTAGATCATTGCATCATTCATTCATCAGATGTTTAGTAAGAAGTAAGTATGAACATAAATAACAGAACAAACCATCAAACATAAGCCACACATATGAACACCAGTATTTAAGGTGGAAACCCAATTTGGGAGAAAACCACCGCTGCTGTTATGTCAGTCTTCAATATTTATTATAAATAAAACTTCTTACAATGTATGCTGGCGCAGACTTATACCAGTACGCAGGCACCTACCTGCAGAAAGGCTACAACCTTCTCTCATTTACCAGCTACCACTGGAAGGGAGCTACAACCCCCCTCACTGAAGGCTTCGACCCTCAGCACCACTGCGGAACACGTTCCATCAATTTTCATACTGGATCCACCAGTTTCCACACAACATACCTTGCAGGCCACCAGATTTATTCATTTTCTTCAGTACACTCACACCAGTTATTCATGATTTCGTCAATCGATCAAACCAGGGATTCATCATCGTCAGATCATTATATCCATGGGTGCATCGTAGATTCAGATTTATCAATTAAGAATAGAGTTCTTCCATGCAGATATTCCTTAGAAATTTATTCATTCACCACCCTTACACATGCACACATCGTACTATCATCCTCTTCGCCTTATATAGTTTAGCCTTCATCAATACCATGAGTCAAAACCACTCAACCGCTAATGGTATTCATATTAAAAGTCGAACCAATCCAAATTGGAATCCTAATATTTGTTCTTCCATGCACGAAACGTCCCAAAGGTAATATTTATCTCTGCCAAATAATACTATAGTCAAGGTTAATAAACATTATCGTGCCATTGACTCAGCAGTAATATATATATCCATATAGCCTTTCGGGCCCTTCAATAATATTTAATCTTCGACTTGGGGGTTAAGATCTCGGCATAATCGTATATTGAACCAATAATGCGAAGGGAAATCGGGTCCCACACCCTTAAAACACGACATAATAATTTGGGTAAAAACCTGCAAACCTCAACATATGCGTATGGGCCCCAACGTTAACGATCATTTCCAATCGACGGTTGTAATCGTGTCGCGCCGCCTCACTTGATCAGATGGATATCGCTCGGCGAAGATGCACGAAAAATAACGCGCGATGACTCGTCGTACTTTGGTTAACCTTCGCGCATCTTTATCAAACGACCACTGTTCGATGGCTCCTTACCAGACCAACGGCTTGTATCGATATCGCTGGGCATCCTGGGTCGAACAATAATGCGCGATGGCGCACAATGACAAGCAGTTTTCCGTGGGTCCTCCTTGCCACATGTCGAATGATTTATGGAATCGCTCCCAACTCCTCAAATACCACTCACTCCGCATAAGTTGTGTGATGAAAACCATAAACCGCCTTCACTGTTCACTCGGTCACGGTTCCGCTCTTCCACGCAGGGTTTCGTCGCACTTCCTTTTGTTATGTTCTACCTCTTTCCTTCCAGGTTCTGTTCCTGATTCCAAAGGGTTAGTCTGGGTTTGCGCTATCCTTCTTACTTAGTTAACTCTGGTCTATCTTCGGTAGGATTTCCAATAACAACGAACAAATGTAGTTCTCTTCTGACAGGATTTTCACTACCATTAGGATAGAGTTAGTTATACGCAGGCTTCCTCTATGAGGGGAATGAAGAACCAATGGACGGGATTTCCTCACATACATCAACTCGAGACAATTCAATGTCATTATGTCTTCAATTCTGCTATAATATATCAACCTTCCATTGCATGTTCGAAGTTCTATCCTGTCACAGTTCCGCTTCTAACTGTACATTCAAGTTCTTGATTCTGCAAGCAAAACCATCATATATCCGCAACCACTAATTCCTTCAATGGATTTCTTACTTATCACGGATTCCATCAGGGTGAACTACCATTTACTAGAACATTCACTTATTCTTTTATATTCGATGGCCTTTTTCTCCTACTCTGTCTCTACACTCTTCTTCTGCTGCTACTTTTCTTTTCCTCTTTTCATGGTTACAGTTTCAGATGCTCCTTCTTTGCCAATTTTTTTTCCATCAATGACAACATTTCCAACAGCCTCTACTAGTACTGCTATTGATGATGTACCACCAGCTTATCCATGACATTTATATTACAATTGTATATTTTTTACATTATTCAGTTATATATATATATATATTCCATGTATTTTATGTTCATGTTGCAGTTGTACTTAATTTACATGTTGCTGATCATCATGATGTGTATATTGTTAGGTCATGTTAGATATCTTCATTTAATGTGCATCTTGTAGATAGATGTGTATGTGATAGCAGTTATTTCACATGGGATGTATATTTGATGTTTGTATTGTGATGATGTTAATATATAATTTTAATTATGTTTTCTTAGATGATCATGATCATGATGATGTTAGCGGTTTTGAATGTGTTTTTCAGTCAAATATGATGTTTGTACGATGGTTATCATGAGTGTGATGTTTATTAATTAATTAATATTAAACGATCATGATATGGTAAAATTGTAATATTTGTAATTCTAATTGTATGTAAAATTCTAAAATTGTAATTGTAATGGTATATATGTAAATTTGTAAATTTGTAATTGTAATTGTACGTGAAATTGTAAAATGTAATTGTAATTCTAATTCTAATTCTATGTGAAATATTTGTAAAATTTTAATTGTATTACTGTGAATTTATTGTAATTGTAAAATTGTAATTCTAATTCTAATTGTATGTGAAAAATTTGTAAAATTTTAATTGTATTAATGTGAAATTATTTTATTAAAATTTTTAAATTTTTAAAGTTGTAAAATTTAAAATAATTGTAAAATAATAAATCTAGAATAATATGAATTATTGTAACATAATAAAGTTTAGAAAATAATGAAAATAAATTCTTGTACTTTAGAATTATCATTATTTTATCATGATCTTACATACAAAAAAAGAACGTTATACAGTACGCCATTGTTTTTGAGATCAACATAATTGAAAATTATCAAGTGAAATATTGTTTTTAACATTAACACAATGCAAAATACCAATTAATTCAAAATACATATTATAATGTTTCTAAAAACCCAACTTATAAAGTATAAATATTGATGAAATAACACATGTACCATATCAATCTCGATTCTCATGATCACCCTCATTATCTTCCAACTCGCATGGCATGTTAACACTATTGTTCTCAAAAATATGTTTTGATCTAGGGTCATGTGTCAATACGAACCACCAATCCCTATCCAACACATCTGGGTAAAAAAATACCTGGTTACATTGTTTGGGGAAAACATAGGACTCCTTAGCTTCATCCCACATATTTCTAGAGTTGATACATATGAGCCTACTATCATGATCTTCCTTTACATTATTCCGATCAAAGGTGTCCCACCACTTGCACCTTAAAATAACACATTGGAAAGAAGATAAATCCACTTCAATGATCTCTTGTATCTTTCCGACGTAACCTAACGTCCCTCGTACTAGGTTTTGATCACGGTGGCTAGATCAACTAGATTTATCGAACTCAACTTCCCCTCCACAGTCTAGTGTGATGTTTCCAGCATCGACATTTTTTGTGCGAAAATGGTGTCCATATGCCCACATACATGGGAAAAAATGCACCTATTATAATTTTTTTTTAAAAATCATAGTGTCATGTGTCTTATAATAACCCGACAATTAAAATATGAAACATAGATGTCTTATAAATTTCAAATTTAAATATAAATTAAAAATATTATTACTGAGTTGCTGCACCCAATCTCTACATTTAGTGAATCCTCTTCAACACGCGGGTAACAACCGGTTGCACTGTATTTCTCTCTAACTTGGTCAGCAACCCAACTATTGGGGCATATTTTTGGCATATTTTCTTTTAAATGATCGGGATAAGGCACACTTCTACCATTCAGTCATCTGAATTCTTTCCTGTCACTATCCCATTTCATCCTCTTTTGTTCATACAATGCGACCCATGGTTGTGTCGCTTCAAAATTGTAAAGAACAAATTTATTGATTGCTTCAATTTTTGCATTCGCTTATGAAATCAAACCAACATTATATAGTACTTAGAGATAAAAATATACATTATATCGAAGTTCAACATGAATATTAACTTTGTGTAAATTTGAAAAATTATAAGTCGCTTACTCTTTATCAAGCACTTTTTTCCACTCGTTACTCCCCTTCTCTTTTGTCTTCATCCCTTTCATATTCCCAAATAACCGCACCTAGTCTATTGTTGATCTGCTTGATGTAATCAATGGCATAATAGAAAGACTATACGATATGTACCCCTCTACCATAGACCCCTCGAGTTTTTCCCTTTGTCGAACAAAATCTTTCAATTTCTTCATGTACCTCTCTAAGAAGAACATCCAACGACAAGAAACCACCCCATATAACTCAACCTCATCTACTAGGTGGATTAGAAGATGAACCTGTAATTCCATCGAAACTCATCGGCAATTCCTTATCAAACATACAAATAATCTCAACTATCTCTTGACGCCACCGTGGAATGCTAGCCACATGAATCTCCTTTGACGTGATCCAATGTACAAATGCTAATAATTTAGATATGGCACGTCCTAGTTCTTGAGGGAATTCATGTTTCACACACCCACGCATGAACAAAGGATAGTGACACTGCAAAGTTATAAACACGTGCAATAATATACAAAATTAGTTATGTTTTATGATCCCCGCATGGGATAAAATTTATTAATATAAAAAATAATAAAATCATGCTTTTGACATTATATGTACTCTTATAAAATTCAAATGGTCATGCAATTTCAACCCCGAAAAATGTTCATCCACGATGAAGCAGCGCCGTAGAGAAGACACGTATGAAGTTGGAACCCTCACACCCATTATAACTTCCTTTTCCAAACAAATGTCATATTTTTTAATAATCCATGAGACATCACCTTCTTTGAAAAACCATGAATTAGAGGGACCAGTACCTACCTCTGATCCCATACTTTCTAATCTTCTTGGCCAATGTTTCTTTTTAGTTTTTGAAGTAATAAGATATTTCCTAATAGCCAATGTGTCACTTTGTTTCGATGATATGTACCTCCATAAAGAAGATGAAACATTTTTAAATATATGCATGGGATCTAATAAGTGGGTAATCTTAAGATTCTCCCAATATGGGAGGTTATACAAGATGGATTTCCTTTTCATCCCAATGGGAAATTTCTCAACATAGGTGTTGAATAATTTTGGATCATCGAACATAGGCTCCCCATTTGAATCGAACATTTCTATGAACTCCTTCTCCTTCTCTCTCTCATATGCTCTAAGACATTCAGTTGGTGTAATTATTGGAGGCCTTTGGGTTCTCTCTCATTTACCATTGAAAGCGGATGCTACTATTCTATAAGGGTGTTCTTCTGGGAGGAATACCTTAGAGCAATCATACACTGGCTTTTGTAGGTACTTGGACCATCTAGATTTTAGAGAAGGTCCACCACATTTACATCCAAAATACCCTTTTGTTACAAGACCTGCGAGATTATTGTATACCATTAATATGCATGGCATGTTAAAGAGTATCATGAATATCAGAACAATTACAACGAATTAAATAACTAATATGTGAAAGAATATTGTTACGTGTATAAACAAATCAATAAATTAAACATGTAATTTACCAGAGAAAACTCCTAAGCTTGGATAATCATGTGTCGTGTAAGCACATATGCCATACAATGTAAAACTATTCTCTTCTGTGATGGGTCTTGATACATCGTATACATTTATCCCATCCCATAATTCCTTCAATTCATCTACCAGGTTGTAAGTAGACATCCATATTCTTCACTTGTCTTCTACCAGGGACTATGAGAGCCAACATAAGATGTTCATTATTCATGGAGAACCATGGGGGGATATTGTTATTTATAACTACTATAGGCCAAATGGAATATTTCATGTTCCGGAGGGAACATGGTTTGACGCCATCCATGGCTATGCTAAGTCATAGACTTCATACTTCATCCTTGAAGTTTTTAGGCCATGTATCCTCTATATGCTTAAAGGCTATTGAATCAGTTGGGATTCACATAACTCCCAACTCACTTCCATGTGAGGCATGCCATCCCTGCAACATAGCTAATTCTTTGCAACGAAAAATCCTTTGAATCCTTGGGATTGTAGGCATGTGCCTCAATATCTTAAAAGGAGGACCAGTATGTGATTTACCCTTACTTTTTTTTTATTTATCATACCTTTTATGCCCACATTTAGAACACATATCTTTGTCTGCATATTCTCCTCTATATACAATATAATCATTTGGACATGCATGATATGATATGTACTCAACACCCAACATTTTCAACAATTTCTTTGCCTCTTCATAGCTACCGAGCAAGACATTATCACTGGGAAGAACCTTATCTTTGAATAACTTGTAGTTGGTGATCATGGAAAAATATATTAATAAATATACATTAATGTTGAAATAATTATTAACGTTCACAAAATTTACCATTTGTAATGTTAATTGCAGTGTACTGATTATATTTCAAATTTATATAAGGGAGTACTTTATGGTAACTTACCTCAAAATTTTCGAGAAACATGCATTCAACAAGGCAAAATTTTCTTTCAAGTTGTATAGTAACATCATTGTCCCCAACTGGGTAGAATTTGACTGATCGCCAGGTCCAAAGAGAGGGGTGGTGGAAGCAAATTTAAGGCTTTCGAAAAAAGTGTCAGCGATATGAGCATCATCCTCTAGTTGATCATCATTTTGGAATGCATATAACAACATTGTCTCCATGGAAGTCGTATCCATTAAGTAATCATCCATACCAACCTCTATTTGATTGCCTCCATTGCCAGCTTGTGAAGAACTACTATTGCTGTATTCATTCCTAATTGGTGAATCTGGACATAGTAGGAATTGAATCGGTGGTTGATTCAACCATTCTTGGTATCGTTCCTCTCCAATTTTTTCTCTTAATTTAGTCTTCTCTCGATTTGGCATTGTCGTGAGGTGCAAAGGAAGATGGTAGGTAGGTCGCTCATCATCACTAGAATCCTAATAATTTAAAAAATATATTTGAACATGATTAGTACAAAATATATGATATCAATTAGTAACCACGTTGACAATATTGAATGATTAATTGGTTTGAGATTGAAATAATTACATTAATCAATATACCAAACATTTATTTTTATTACCATCATTGTCCCAAGATTGTGGCTAGAAGATGCAATATTTTTACAATTGGCAGGGTGAAGCGGCTGTCCATTTTCATCTACTAAATGCACCTTGCGGTATTCTGCTCCTGATAAGAACTTCCGACGTTTTGGAGATGTTTGAATATTTTTTGCATCTGAACTCGATGTTGAATCTGCATGAACCCTGCAAATTTGTATACATTATAAATTTAATTAAGCTGTGTATGATTGACATGGATAAAAAACTTAAATTCAAATAGATAACGAAAATAGAAATAAAATATGAAGTAAATATTACATCTCGAGATGGATAGGGAGAACTCCACGATGGACTTTGAGAAATATTATGGAATGAGCTAGATTTTGAAGAATTGTCCATTCAATATAATTATGATATTTTCTCCCTGCATTAGAGCAAAATCAACAATAAATTTTGGTGCACACACCTAAAAGTAATTTCGGTGCACACACCTAAAAGTAATTTCGGTGCCTTAAAAATGGACTTCTTGTTATCGGTGCTAATGTAGAGATCACCGCACCGATGCATTTTCATTACTGTGCACTAGTGTCATTTTATAAATGAACACACCAGTGCGGTGCTATCAAGTGATGCACCAGTGAAGAATAACTGCAAATAAAAAAAGTGCAACTCTATTTTCTTTAAGTGCAAAAAAAGCGGTAAATTGAAAAATGGGTGGCAAAATATTTTCGAAAATCTAATTTCATAAAACAATTCTTTAAATACTGAACACTTTTCATTATTTCACTATTTTTGCTAAAAAATTCAGCTAGAGATTTGCAGGAGACATACCTGGAGCAAATAGAGCACAAGAGCATTGTGGAGCAGGGAAATACATTCGAACAGAAGTATTCAGAAAATCAGAATTCCAAACCTTTGGTGATTCAAATCCTGTAGCATAGAATTTCAAACGATCTCGTGATTAAAGTTTTTTTTTTTTTTACTTTTACTGTAGTTTTTTTTACGCAGTAAGAAAAAAATTTCAATGTTTATTTATTTTTTTTAACATTTTCTGCAGTTTTTTTTCCGCAGTAAGAAAAATATTTCAATTTATTTTTCATTTTCAAAAAAAAAAAAATCCATTTTTAGAAAAAAAAACCCTACATTTTTTTTGTTTCTGTCCTTTCTTCTCCCTCTTTCTATGATTTCAGAATTAGGGCTTTTCATTTTAGATTTATAGGGTTTGTATTGCTATATATAGGCCTAAGACATCCATCCCACAGGATGATTTGCATAGTCGGATCCCAATCCATGTCGGCCCCTGCGTGAATTTAAAAAAAAAAAAAAAAATCATCAGTGCGGCTAGCATAACCTAGCGCACTGGTGCGTTGTATTATCCCAGCGCACTGCGAAAGTAATGTGTGATAATTTAATTTTCAATTTTTTATTTAATTTTTAATTTTTTAATTTATTTATTTATCAGTGTGCCATATGTAAAATATGGCACCGGTGTGCTATTTCATTATGCCGCACTGCAAACGTGCTTTTTCGCACAAAAAAAAAAAAAAAAAACCATTTTTAGAAACAAACCCTACATTCTTTTTGCTTCCGCCCTTTTCTTCTCCCTCTTTCTGTGATTTTAGAATTATGGCTTTTCATTTTAAATTTATAGGGTTTTTATTTCTATATATAGGCCTAAGACATCCAACCCACAGGACGACTTGGATAGTCAAATCCCAATCCATGTCGGTCCTTGCGTGAATTTAAATAAAAACAATTTTTTTCATCGGTGTGCTTGGAGTAACCTAGTGCACTGGTGCGCTGTATTATCCCAGCACACCGCAAGAGTACTGTGTGATAAAAAAATAAAAATAAAATTTTTTATCAGTGCGCCATATGTAAAATATGGCATCAGTGCGATATTTCATTATGGCACACCGCGAACGTGTTGTTTCGAACAAAAAATAAAATAAAAAAATCCATTTTTAGAAACAAACCCTACATTCTTTTTGTTTCTTCCCTTTCTTCTCTCTCTTTCTATGATTTTAGAATTAAGGCTTTTCATTTTAGATTTATAGGGTTTGTATTGCTATATATAGGCCTAAAACATTCAACCCACGGGACAACTTACATAGTCGGATCCCAATCCATGTTGGCCCTTGCGTGAATTTGAAAAAAAAAACAGATTTTTTTCATCGGTGCGCCCGGCGTAACCTAGCGCACCGATGCGATGTATTATCCCAGCACATCGCAAAAGTACTATGTGATTAAAAATAAATAAAAATAAAAATTATCAATGCATCATATGTAAAATATGGCACCGGTGCGCTATTTCACTATGGCACACCACGAGCGTGTTGTTTCACAGAAAAATGTTTTATTGTGTTAATCGATGCACCATGTAACATATAACGCACTGCACCGGGTCTCCTAGTAGACAGAGAGCACCATCTGGTGGTCCCTTGTTTGCGTAGGGCGTTTATGCTACAAAACTAACATTGGACGATTTTTATTATTTTCTCTGTCTTAATCGGTGTTGTGGTTAACATGTAACACACCGATGCTCCTTGTTGACATAGAGCACCGTACGGTTTATTATACTATTTGTGTGCTGTGTTTATAATACCCCCACACACCGACTTCAGTATGTACAGCATGAATGGTGCACCGATTTCCTGAGATTATTTTTTTACCTGAAAAGTTGACAATTTATTTATAAATATATTAATGAATGATATGGTACAGGTTTCAGATTGATAAAGAAATGACTGAAAAGAGATCAAGTAAAAAAAATACTGAGAACACATCAAGAAAAGAAAAAAAGGCAAGTTCTTTGTAAATTCTTTACAAAAATATTATTTTGAACTATATGTAAGTTTAACTAATATTTATTGTTTACTGTGTATCATGCAGAGCCACAAAATGACAAAGTTCGATAAGATTATTTTTTATCTAGGACCAGAAGAGCGTAAAAACTTGATGGAAAAATTGAAAAATGATGAATTAGGTGAATGAAAAAATACTATCGATCCAATATGAGTTTCTTTTTTTAATTTTCATTAATAATATACTTAAAATTATTAGATAACATGTGTCAAAAAATCTATTAATTCACATCTGTTTAATGTTCTACAGGGACCAACAACTCAGAAAAGGAATGCTTTTCTAAGAAAAGAAAAAAATAGAACATGCAAATGAAAATGAATTTCTCCTTAGCTCATCTAGAGTGGTGCTGGAGGTTAACAAAAGGGGGGGGAACTTTTACAAAAGTTTGAGGGATCTAGTGGAACGAATGTATAGAATTTCTTTCCACTTACAATACAAAAATCAATCCAATGATTCCAAGAACCAAATTTTATCTAAACTATAGGAAGAGTTTCCAGAGAATTGGTCAATGAGACATGTCAAACTTTTAATAGCAAAAACGTACAACAACAAAAAAGAAGCAATGAAAAAGTAATATTCCTTTAAATGTTTGTCTAGAATTATTTATAAATATCACTTTTGTTATATTTACTTTTCATATATCAATATAAAAATTAAATAGTTTATTTTCATATTACATTTTCAGGAATATTATGAAAATCTCAAAAGATGAATGAGCTGATATCAAAAATATGCCAGTAGGAATGTCGAAAAAGGTGCACAAGGAGATGGTCAAATAAATGGACAAAATTGCATCGTAGGAGGAGCCATCTCAACAACAACGTGCTTCAAATGTAATATGTCATCATTGAATTTTTCGATCATTAGGTACAATAAATAACAATTTAGCATTAAATATTAATTTTCAAGTATTTTCTTACGGAAAAAAAAAGAAAATGGAATCCTTTCAGCACATAAAACAAGACGAAAAGGAAGAAAAGGGTTGATATATAAGTTTGTGAGTAATTGTTACTTCCTTATAACAACTTAAGTAGATTTCATTTTTGTATCTTTTAAGTTGTTTTACAAAAATCATCATTGAATGTCTTCAAACAAGTGCTAACATACAAAGAAGAACCATTAGACGAATTGATTGAAATTGTGTTAAATATGGGTTGTGATTATATGTTGGCATATCAGAAATTAATTGTAGAATTTGTAAACATCTATCGATCTTTTTTTACTTAGCTTCGTCTATAATTAATAGAACAAAAAATATTTTATATTAAATATATGATTTGTTATGGGGTATAAAAATTGTAGGAAACAAAGTATGGAATTGCGCCAACAGATGAAATCTTGAAAGATGGCATGTTACATGGTTTTGAAAGAATGTGTATAGTTTATGAGTCAATTGTTGCAATGGTACGTCATTTATTTTCGATTTATATTGATGTATATTATTTAATATTGCAATTTTCATTATTCTCACCAATGTATATACACTCATTACAATTTATTTTTATGTTTGTAGATGGAAGGTGAAGAAGAAAACTATCAACACCGTGAACAAAACATTCCTGAAAATAACCCAAGTCATGGAAGTAGCTCTAGCAGTGACAACAGTTCAAGCGAAGAATGATGATTACTACGTTTGGATATCAAAGCAAGTCGTTCTATTTTTTGAAATATTATCGTGTGAAATCAGACATTTTTTTTAATGTAATGGACATAGTGTCCCAATTGAAAGACAAAGGGATACCAATAACTGTCCCATTTTGTATGACAAATATATATATATATATATATATATATATATATATATATATATATATATATATATATATATATGCTTTAATTTATTCTATTGCATTCTCCATTGTCGCTGTGAATTGTAACACCATTGATTAAATTTATGGATGATTAAATATTATAATGAAGAGATGTGAAATTTGATGATATGATATAACAAATTAATCCAAACATCACATTCAAATGCATTAATAAAAATTTAATTAATATGAATACTGTTATAAGATGTGTCGACTTTTGATGGATAATAAATTTTAAAAAATCACAATAATTGCACTGTCACAAGTCAATGTTTCTAAAAAATACAAAACGAACACTGGTGCATGTCAGTTACTATACACCAGTGTGTTTGTATTTTGAAGTGCATCGGTGCATTTCTACTACCTATGAGCATCGCACAAATACCAAAACTAATTAAAAATATCGATGTGTTTGTGTGGTACTGCGCACTGGTGCATTTATGTGGCACTATGCACTGGTGCATTTTTACGACCTATGGGCACCACACAAATACTGATACCAATTATAAATCTCAGTGCGTTTGTGTGACACTGCGCATCGGTGCATTTATGTGGCACTATGCACTGGTGAATTTGTATGACCTATGGGCACCGCACAAATACTGATACCAATTATAAATCTCAGTGCATTTGTGTGATACTGCACACTGATGTGTTTCTATAAGTCTACGTACTAGTGCATTGAGAGGACCTATGGGCACGCACAAATCCCAAGACCAATTAGAATGGCCATGTGCGTTGTATGTCCAACACTGCGCCCGTGCGGTTTTATACCTTGGCGGCTCAGTGCATGCTCCTTCGACTGCCCCGAGCCACCTTCTAGATGACACACACTGGTGCGTTGAAGCCTGAGTAGTGCATCGATGGAAAAAAAATCCATAATAACCTTCAGCCGCCCATTTTTTTTAGTTGTGTTGAATTTCCATTAAAATCTCCGCCAAAACCTCCGTAACCATAAACACATTTTGTAGCAATTTTTTTTTGAAAATTTTGGCCAATTTTATAACACTAAAAACCCACTTTATAACTTCCACTAGAGGGTATTTTCCTTGTAGTGGCATCATAGACACTCTAAGGGGAAATCGAGAAAATGATCTGGTTTGTATGGGAAATAATATCTCTTGACTAGGAAAATACATGAGATGATACCATGTCATGAGTTTAGGGAAAAAGTGAGTCTCCAGGAAAATTAATTGAGGGAGATTGGATTCCTAGATGTTTAGATCATCACTTTTGTCCATAAATTTTTTATTGGTCCAATTATGGAGTTCATACAAGTCAAATTATGATTGGGTTTCAACTATTTTTTACTGGGTATCTATCATGGAAATTTTATCAAAATCCATGATGGGGGTTTCATGGGATTTGAATTAGTGGCCTTTCTATTTCCCTTATGGATTGAAATTTTTGAAATGAAGCATGGGGAAAGAAAAGTAACAAGGAAAATTATAGAGGAAAAGAAATTACTTTCATTCGAAATAAATGGTCAAAAAACAAGGTTACCCGGGGAGAATTTTCATCTAGAAGAAACAAATATTAATGGAGATGATCGAGAATGGATAAAAATTCATTCTACAAAATGGCATGGTGAAACAGAAAAATACCATTATTCACAGGTTTTATAACAGTTGGATGAGTTTTATAATGGGAAAAATTTCAACAGGTGTGGAGCGGGGTTTTACTTTCTATCAGAGACTTCAGTGGGAAAAATTAATGCAGGGAATGTTTGTAAATGGATTTGGCAACATAAATTAAACATTGAACGACTTTGTGATGTGGCAGGGAGTGACTTGGTGGGACAGGTGCCAGTAGTAGAGTGGAGTGGAGTAATGGGTATGTGGTAGATGATCGTTGTTGGAGGAGCATGTGTGTGGCATGAGGTGAGTGGCAAAGGAACACATCATTTGTGAGAACTAGAGGTGGTATTTTGGGGGTGGAGGTGGTAAGTTGTATTTGGAGGGGACCCCATGAAATGCCCCATAGGATTCCATGTATCGTGAAGGGTTTTTGGCCGAAACCACTTTTTCCCCCTCCCTTCATATTAACCTTTGAGAGTGTGGGCGGGAATGCTTCCTCTATTGTAGATCTAGGTGGAGGGAAGCTGCATCGTAGATCTATGCACGACCTTTAACACAAAACAAGAAAAAGTGTTTTTTTCTTATTATCAAAACCAAATTTTTATATAAAATGAATATTTTTTGAAATAAAATAATACTGCGACATTTTCACTAGCTAGCTACAAATTTTCCATTTTATTTTTTATTTTTTTATTGTTATTTTCTTTCCATATGTATATATCATCATTTTTTTTATATCCCCTATATTTTTTTTATACATCATATATAGGTTTTTTGTTTTTTCATTTTTCTTTTGTATTTTTGGAAATAATTTGGGAGAATGAAATATTTATTTACAATCTCGCATAGGAGAAAATTCAATAGATAATCATCAATTTATCCTACAAATTATAGGACCCTAACAAAGTGATTTATGGTTTTTTGGGATGTGGTATTGATAAACCATTGTATTGACCCATCGAATTATAAAAACCCTATTTACATATTAAGAATCTCTATGTTAAAGTGGACGTAAATATCCAATCTATAAATGTTTGAGCTATATAATAATTCTTCTTATTGTTAATAACAAAACAATAGTAATTTAAAATAAAGTTATAATTTATTTATTTTTTGTGATTTTTTTTTTTTTTCTTTCTTTTGGTAGTTTTAACACATGGGATGCATGATGTACTGGTGACTTACAAGTGGTGAATTTATGGTCAGTAATAGATCATGAAAGGATGAATTAAAACATGAATAACTCCTTGTAACTAGTAAGGTGTGGGAAACACATAAGTTTTAAAATTATCAAATGATCATGTGTGATAAAGAAACAATTTTTTGAAAATTTCAGTTTGAAGTGGTGAAATTCCAGTGAGTAATAAATCATGAAAGGATGAATTAAAATAGAGAAAATGGTCTGGTTTCTATGGGAAATAATAGCTCTTTGACTAGGAAAATATGTGAGATGACACCATGCAGTGAATTCAGGAAAAAAGTGAGTCTCGAGGAAAATTAATTGAAGGATATTGGATTCCTAGATATTTAGATCATCAATTTTGTCCATAAATTTCTGTTTGGTCCAATTATGGAGTTCATACAAGTCGAATTATGATTGGGTTTCAATGATTTTTTTGTTAGAATTAATGGAGAAAGTTCAGTTAGGATAGGATTAAGATTCTAATTCTAGATCTCCTATCCTAATATTCAGGGAGTGGTTCAAACCACCCAATTATGAGAAAGCCTATATGTACTAGGTTGTTCTCTTAATTAAATGTATCAGATTGTGTGAGTGTGTTTGTACACTCTCCAGGTTCTCACCTGGAAAGCCATTTCATTCATTTTATCATTCTTACTGGATATCTATCACAAAATTTTTATCAAAATCCATGATGGGGGTTTCATGGGATTTGAATTAGTGGCCTTTCCATTTTCCTTACAAATTGTCATTTTTTAAATGAAGCGCGGGGAAAGAAAGTAACAAGGAAAATTGCAGAGGAAAAGCAATTACTTTAGTTCGAAAGAAGTGGTCAGAAAACAAGGATACCCGGGGAGAATTATCATCTAGAAGAAACAAATATTGGTGGAGATGATCGAGAATGGATAACAATTCACTCTGCAAACCTGCATGGTGAAATAGACAAATACTGTTCTTCACAGGTTTTATAACTATTGGATGGGTTGTATAATGGGAAAAATTTCAACGGGTGTGGAGCGAGGTTTTGTTTTCTATCAGAGACTTCAATTGGAAAAATTAGTACAGGGGAAATTTGTAAATGGATTTGGCGGCATAAATTAAACGTTGAACAACTTTGTGATGTGGCAGGGAGTGACTTGGTGGGACAGGTGCCAGTAGTAGAGTGGAGGCGAGAAATGGGTATGTGGTAGATTATAGATGTTGGAGGATCGTGAGTGTGGCACGAGGTGAGTGGCGGAGGGACGCATCATTTGCAAGAACCAGAGGTGGTATTTTGGGGTTGGAGGTGGTAAGCTGTATTTGGAGGGGACCCCCTGAAATGTCCCACAAAATTCCATGTACCATGGAGGGTTTTTGGCTGAAACCACTTTTCGCCCCTCCCCTCGTATTAACCTTCAAGAGTGTGGGAGGGAATGCTTCCTTCGCTGTAGATCTGGGCAGAGGGAAGCCACACCATAGATCTACGCATGATCTTTAACACAAAATGAGAAAAATGTTTTTTCATATAATCAAAACCAAATTTTTATATAAAACAAATATTTTTTGAAATAAAATAATATGCGACATTTTCACTAGCTAGCTACAAATTTTCCATTTTTATATTTTTATTTTCTTTCCATATGTATATATCATCATTTTTTTATATCCCCTATATTTTTTTGTTTTTTCATTTTTCTTTTGTATTTTTGGAAATAATATGGGGGAATGAAATAATTATTTACAATCTCTCATAGGAGAAAAAATCAACAGAAATCATCAATTGATCCTACAAATTATAGGGCCCTAACAAAGTGATTTATGGTTTTTTTTGGATGTGTTATTGATAAACCATTGTATTGGCCCATTGTATTATAAAAACCCTATTTACATATTAACAATATCTATGTTAAAGTAGATGTAAATATCCAATCTATAAATGTTTGAGCTATATAATAATTCTTCTTATTGTCAATAACAAAACAATAGTAATTTAAAATAAAGTTATAATTTATTTAGTTTTTGTGATTTTTTTTTTTCTTTCTTTTAGTAGTTTTAACACATGGGATGGATGATCTAGTGGTGACTTACAAGTGGTGAATTTATGGTGAGTCATAGATCATGAAAGGATGAATTAAAACATGAATTGTAACTTGTAAGGTGTGGGAAGCACAAGTTTTAAAATTATCAAATGATCATGTGTGATAAAGAAATGTAATCTTTTGAAAATTTCAGTTACAAGTGGTGAACTTCTAGTGAGTAATAAATCATGAAAGGATGAATTAAAATATGAATTGTTCCTTGTATCTTGTAAAGTGGTGGAATTTTTTTAATTATAAATTGGTGACTTGTGAGAAACACTTACATTTTTCTATTAATTTGAAATGGTCCCTTACAAGTGGTAAACTTCTCTTGAGTAATAAATCATGAAAGGATGAATTAAAACATGAATGACTTCTTGTAACTTGTAAGGTGTGGAAAACACCCAAGTTTTTCAATTATAAAATGGTTAGGTGTGATAAACACATTATTTTTTTAATTAATTTAAAATGGTCACTTACAAGTGGTTAACTACTCCCAAGCAATAAATGATGAAATGATGAATTAAAATATGAGTAACTGCGTGTAACTTGTAAGGTGTGGGAAACAAATAACTTTTTGAATTATAAAATGGTGAGTTGTGAGAAACACTTACTTTTTTTATTAATTTGAAATTGTGAGTTACAAGTATTGAAATTCTAGTGAGTAATAAATCATGAAAGGAGGAATTACAATATGAATCTTTGCTTCTTAATTGTAAGATGCAAGAAAGATATTAGTTGTTTAATTAGAAAATGATGAGGTGTGAGAAACACATAACTTTTTTATTTAATTTGATATTGTCACTTACAAGTGGTGAACTTCTCAAGAGTAATAAATCATGAAATGGGGAATGAAAATATGAATGTCTCCTTCTAAGTTGTAAGTTGTGGGAAACAAATAAGTTTTTTAACTATAAAATGGTGAGGTGTGAGAAACACAATTTTTTTAATTAATTGGAAATGGACACTTACAAGTGGTGAAATTTTCTTGAGTAATAAATCATGAAAGGATGAATTAAAATATGACTCACTCCTTGTAACATGGAAGGTGTGGGAAAACCATAATGTTTTTAATTATAAAAAGGTTACATTTGAGAAACACATAACTTTTTTAATTACATTGAAATTGATAGCTCCTTGTAACTTGTAAGGTGTGGGAAACAAATAAATTTTTGAATTATAAAATAGCTAGGTGTGAAAAACACTTACTTTTTTGTTAATTTGAAATTGTCACTTATAAGTGGTGAAATTCTTGTGGGTAATAAATCATGAAAGAAAGAATTACAATATGAATCTCTTATTGTAAATTGTATGGTGCACGAAACACAAAAAAAATTAATTTTAAAATGATGAGGTGTGAGAAACACAACATTTTTAATTAATTTGAAATTGTCCCTTACAAGTGGTGAACTAACTTGAGGTGAGTAATAAGTCATGAAAGGATGAATAAAAATATGAATAACTCCGTGTAACATGTAAGGTGTGGTAGTAATTTGTAAGGTGTGAGAAATACATAAGTTTTTTAATTATAAAATTGTGAGGTGTGAAAAACAACTAAAATTTTTAATTAATCTGAAATGGTTATTTACAACGGGTGTATTTTAGGTGAGTAATAAAAAATCATGAAAAGATAATTAAAATATGAATGAGTCATTGTAACTTGTAAGGTGTGGGAAACACAAATTTTTTAGTTATAAAATGGTGAGGTATGAGAAACGCATAATTTTTTTAATTAATTTGAAATTATTGCTTATAAATGAATGGTGAACTTCTCATAAGTAATAAATCATGAAAGGATGAATAAAAATATGAATTACTCATAATAACTTGGAAGGTGAGAGAAGCACATAAGTTTTTTAATTATGAAATGGTAAGACATGAAAGAAACACAACATTTTTAATTAATTTGAAACATTATTATTATCATTTGTGGATGAGACTCTTCTTTTTATAAAAAAATGTTTGCCCAAAATCAAATACATGCATTTCATAATATAATCTTAATAATTGACTTTCTTTTTATAAATCAACTTTTAAAATATTCGTACTAAAATTTAAGATCATATTACATTTAATAATATTAAAATACTAAAATCCAATAAAAACAACAATATTAAAGAAAGAAACGTAGGCGAGGTTTTCATGTTTGTTTTTTGTTTTATTTTACACATGGAGGAGGGGAGGTTTCCATGTCCTGCCAGGGAGGGAGGGAGTGAGTGAGGGCGGGCTATAAAATTATTGACAGAGGAGAGGTGATATATATACATGGAGTGGCGTGGCGTGGCGTGGCGAGGCGATGAGATCGTTCGGATTTTCTACTCCTACTAATAATGTTACTACTCCTGCTGTCCGTGGTGGGCGCGCAGCTCCCTGATACAACCTTACAGTGGTCTGGTTGTAATCCGAAGCAAGTCTCAGCTGGCGATCCTTTCGTCGGCAATATATGGAACCTATTTCAAGCCATGATAAAATACGAGGGCGGCTACTGGATATGGATATGCAATTTGCCATGACCCCAACAGTCAGGCAAACTGCCTTTACTTCCTGACCAGTAATGGATAAGTGTGAGTTATAATTTTATAATTATCTATGGTGTTTCAATGAGTGAGTTATATTTACATCAAAGTCATTATCATTATCATGGTTGGTTTGTTTATTATGACTATAATCTAAATTATTATAATATACATATTATTTGGGTATTTTAAACACAACTCTATTTAATTTGCCTCTCTTTTCTATATATGTTATTTCTTCATAAATAGAAAAACTATTGAAACTGCATTTACTGCCTGACCAGTAATGGATAAGTGTGAGTTATAATTTTATAATTATCTATGGTGTTTCAATCAGTGAGTTATGTTTACATCAAAGTCATTATCATTATAATGAGTCAGTTATGTTTACATCAAAGTCATTATCATTATTATGGTTGGTTTGATTATTATGACTATAGTCTAAATTATTATATACATATTATTTGGGTATTTTAAATATAACTTTATTTAATTTGGTTTTTTTTTTTTTATATGTGTTATTTCTTCATAAATAGAAAAACTATTGGGTAGGCATCTATTTTATTTTATAGGTTATTTCTTCATAAATAGACAAACTATTGGGAGGCATCTATTTTATTTGTATGAGGTCATTAGTTTTTTTTTAATTTTTATTTTTGCTAGTTGCCAATATGAGTCTATTCCCATGGATCTTTATCATTGTAAAATATGTCTTTCGTTAACTTATTTATTTTCTCATATGTTATATTCATTTTATGTTTATATGCAAATTCCATATTATGCTTGGTATATTTTGTTAATTTAAAATGAATAATGTATCTTTTTGAACATATAGTATATTTGGTGTGTTGCAAAGTGACTTTTTAAACCATTTCTAATTTAGTTATTAGTGTAGATTCATCATAATCCTCACAAAACTTATATTTCATTAATAAAAATATACATTCTCATGACTATTTAACTATGATCCTGATAAAAAAATATTGAAACAACAAAGATAAGAACTCCATTATGTCCTTCAAAGCAACTCTAAGGCCTTAAAAATGCATGATCATATTTACCAAGAAACAAACACCATATAATCTATATATTTTCCATACAAGAAAGCCTAAATTTTACCTAACATCACGATCCACTTTTTCCACAATGCAAGAATAGCATTATGACCACGTTTCTTTGTTCCCTTTGCTTGATTTGGGGTTGTTGTCTTCTAAAGTTTGGATTTATGATTTGAGGTCCTCCTTGGGGTTCTCTTGGAGGGGCTCTATCAATCACAATCATTCTCACCATCATTATTTCCATAGTTTTAACTAAATTTCCCAATTTTTCATCTCATGAAGAAGTAGAAGGTTCATTTTTTATCATCACTCTTCTCTCAGTTCTTAACTTTTGCCTTTTGGATAACAAATTAGCTTCTACACTAACATCATTTATTTTCATTTCTTCAAGGGTAAGTGGACTTTTTTCTCTTAATTGATAAGCCATATCAGCATCAAATCCATCTCGGAAATGAATCGAGGCTAGTCCTGGTGGGGGTTTTATTACTGTTGGGAGAGAATTGTAGACATTATTAAATATAATGCAATAATATTGAACAGTTTCATTTGTATCTCTCATTAATCCATCATATTATGCAAGGATCTCAAGGGGATTATTTTTCACTTCCCATCTAGAAAGGAAATTTTGATGGAAATTGTTGGAGCAGGGTCCCTGATAGAGCTAGCTGAAGATATAAGATCAGGATTGATATTTTGAAATATATCTTGGTTGTGTGAGATCCATATTTACCAACATATATACTTTGGTAAAACAACCTAACTTCGAACCACTACTGAATTAGCCTTGTGATTAAATAAATATTGAAACTTCCATTTTTCAAACATATCTGACCAGTTCTGAGGGATGGTTTGAAGATACTAAAGAGGCATAATTGAGTGATTCCAAACATCTAATGAGAATGGGCATAAAAAAATACATGTTGTATATTATCCTTGACCGCTTTGCATAATACACAACTTTAAGGACCTTGTATCTTCCTATCTTGTAGGTTTTATGTTGTTAATATATCCCCGATAATTAAATCCTAGCAAAAAGTATTGATTTTGGGTAATCCGTCCTTATTCCATATCTTTCCACATATTTTGGACAATGGATGATGAGGAAGCTGCATGATTAGGGAGTCATATCCTTATTTTACTATATAAAACTATTTCTCACCTCTTGTCCAAATTCTTTGACCAGATTTAAAAGTGGCAACTAGTGTTGTGTCTTTTAAGGATTGCGTTGGGACCATCCATTGACTAGAAAGTTACTCTCATTGTGAGTAATGCTAATTCTCTGTTACGATGGAAAATCACTCTTGTTATGTAAACCAAACCATTTAACTTTCCTGTTAATCCTTGATTTTAGCACTATATTGTGAGTTTCTTTTGTTGTTTGATAAGGATATCATGCTTATGTTTATCTCCCGTAATAGTGGCATGTGTTAATCAGATAAAGAACCACACTGATTATTCATTCATGAAATATAGTTCCCATCTCAAAAATTATGATAGGTCATGGTCTTCTCGAGCTATAAACAATACCCTATAATTTCACACCAAAAATGAATAACTAAGTATCACATGGCTAGTTTGTTATACTTCCATGTGTCACTTATTTTTTCCACATAAAAATCATGTCACATTTTCTTGTTTTGGGAAATATGTCATCAATTCGCATACTACAAGATGTAAATTTCCATGACATTTGAAATACATTTCTTGAATATTTTCAGTTGTTACTAAGAAAATTAACTCATATTTAGTTGATGGTTTTAGTCCTCCATAGCATTTACTTTAAATCATTGTGTAATGATTATTGTTTTTAAATAAATCAATAATGTGAAAATGGCTTCGCAACCAGTATTTATCATATCAAAATGAAATAAACAAAACTCCCATCAAGTACAAAATGTTATTTTCTAATTTAATTTAATTTGGGTTTTAAATCAATTTCCTAACTTGTCTCATGTGGGAAAGAGAAATATGTGCAACAAAATTATTATATGTTAATCTCCCATCGTTATTTCACATCTAATATACATGTAACCCAAATTTTTCATGCCCCAAAGTTTAATAATACAATTAATGCCCCATGTAATGCAACGAAGGTGTGAAGGTTTTCATATTGAAGCTATCAGCATGATAAATGGTATTAACTGATTATGACCATTTTTTTCTTCATAATACAAGCTTTTCAAATCATCAGGATCAAAACCTCTAGTTGAAATAACCTCGAAGAGAATTTACAATGCCTTCATAGCTAAAGTTATAGGATCTAGATTGATATTTTGAAATATAACTTGGTTGTGTGAGATCCATATTTACCAACATATATACTTTGGTAAAGCAAACCAACTTCGAACCACTACTGAATCATCCTTGTGATTCAATGAATATTGGAACTTCCATTTTTCAAACATTTTTGACCAATTCTGAGGGATGGTTTAAAGATACTTAGGATGCCTAATTGAGTGATTCCAAACTTCTAATGAGAATGGGCATAAAAGAATTAAATTTCGTATACTCTCTTATTCTTTGCATAATACACATCTTCAAGGACTTTGTATCTTCCAAGCTTGTAGGTTTTCTACCGTTAATATCTCCTTGTGAATTAAATCCTAAGAAAACATGTTGATTTTGGGTAATATGTTCTTATTCCATATTTTTCCCTACATTTTGGACAATGGATGATGAGGAAATTCCGCGATTATGGATTCATATCCTTATTTTACTATATCAAATTATTTATTTCCTCCTTACAAACTATTTGATCATATTTAGAAGTGACAACTAGTACTGAGTCTTTTAATGATTGAGTTAGGACCATCCATTGACTATAAGGTTGAGCTTGTAGATTGGTACACTTCTATGCTATCCATGGACACTCTTAATCTCATTCCGAGATATCTATTAGTCGTTGTATTCCTTGTTATTCCTTTGTTGTCTTCTATTTTTTTCTTTGTTCTTTCCATTTCATGATTGCTTCCTTCATTGGCCAACGTTATATTTTAGGCGATGGGACAAGTTATCACTCCGGCTATTTATTTAGTGACACTCATATTGGGGGATTTGGATGAGATTCTTGGTTGTGAGCTAGGAGTCCCTTTCTAGCGGGCAAAATGCAATGGATATTTGTCTTGAGGGGGGTTTCCTTCATTTATCTCTCCCTCTTTCGCTTCTTCATATTCTTCCTCATTCTCATTTTCTTCATTTACTTCCACTGCATTTTTTTCATCTACTCTTTCCTTTTTCTGATTTCTTAGAACATTGAAACAATTGGAAGAAGTGGAGGCCACATTGTTTCCTTGTTTGGCTTGGGATTTAGCTATTGCATTTTTTTTCTTTTTCACCTTTCTTTTATCTTCCATTGATCCTTAGGGGGGGAATATGAGTCAAAACCTTTGTTTTTTTGTATCTTGATACAATAACAATATAAGTGACTATACTCATGAAAATATCCACATATGAAGGGGATATGGTCATAATATAAGATCTATCGGTGCTTCCATTCCTATAGGGTTAGATTTATTTTTTCCGCAAATACTTTTTTACATCCACTTCCACAATAATTTTGGCACAAGTTAACTAGGATCCTTTTTTCTCTACTTTATCAAAGTAGCGATTTACTCCATCTCCAATTTCCCTAAACCAACCATCACTCCAACAAGAGAGAAAGTGCCTCAAAAGCTTGACCCACACTGGTATTGTTGTTGGGACATATTCTTCTGGACTAAAATACAACATTGATGTATTTATTTACATCCCTCATGAGCCAAGGAAATACAACCCATTGCGGAATACTACATCCCCTTCCTCTTTCTATTCAAATAGAAATGCAAAAAAATCCATTTCCTATTACATATAAGGCTATATTACCTTTCATCTTGGATCTCAAGTTTTATGCGGAATTATGGATTACAGATAAAAAATTCTTCCCTAGATGTAGTGCTCATATAGAACAACATGTTAAAGACTTTACAACTACTTTTCCTAATAGTAAATAGACACACAGAACAGATCAAAGAACTTACTTGGAGTCAAAGCGCTTCCTATTCTCCTTCTGTCGCTTTTGCTGTAGCTTCAAATCTGAGCTAAGTCGCCAAAATATTCTCTGCAAATATGAACACTATATAGCAAAAGATAGCAATAATATAGATGTCTATTCAATTTATTCAATTAAATCAATAAAACATGAACCATATGCATCAAATAAGAATTCATAATATGAAATACATGAGCTTATACATATACATATGTGGGAAAGTAAGCAGCAATCTTTATTAATAGATAGAAGGGGAGGTTACAACTCACTGATTGATTTAGTTTCACCATCTCCAGCAGCATCCTAGCCTCATTATGATGCACATCTCTCCAGCAGCATGTCACTCAAATAAATTCCTCAATTGAAATTCCACCAGCATTTCTCTACTCCAACTCTTCCTTAACAAACACTAAGATCTGTGCTCAATTTATAGAGGAAGTGAAGGTATTTTTACAATCAGTGACTTTATAATAATAGGCAAGACATGTTCCGAGTCTCAGAGGTATCAAATGGACAAATGGATTTGAAATTTGACACATGTGAACTCTTCTAGAAGGCACTAGTCAAGTGGAGATTCCAGAACAATGATAATTTCACTCCCAATGTGACCAACGCACCCATGAATGTCAGGAAGTGCTTTGAAAATCACCCTTGAGTGGGGTTACCTGCATATGCAACACACTTAGTCCCTTTAGAGGAAGCATTGGTGAGCTCTCATATGATATGTTATAAACTTCAAATCTTGGAAACCTTTGCAAATGAAAGTCATGGATGATTTGTTTTGTTCTTTGTCTTAGGGCATGTAACAACTTAAATGGTAGGGGATGATAGACCCTATTCATTGGTTCTGGATATGATGTCCAGTTAACCATGTCATTTGGAATGGTGCCCAAATTGACCTATAACAATTTCCCCCTAAAGCATGAAGTCAGAATAATAATAACAATATTTTGATTGAGATGCTTTACATTGTGATGGGCTGGAGATGAAGTGGAGTGGCGACCTGCTTCAATACTACAATACATTACATCATGATATATCCTCTTGATCATAAATTTCTAAGGGAAGGCATTCCCATGCTCAGCACATAAAATTTCTAATAACAAGTACATATTTCAGAAATTCATCTACATTGGAATGTTTCCCAATATAGACATGCCTACAGATATAGGCCCATGTTCGGATGACGATCTGTATGTAAGGTCACTATACAGATGATGTATACAAAAATCCTGAAATCGCAGCCCAGATGGCTAAAACTAGATCTGGGGTCTTCTTATCTCGTTCAATCAATCATTTGGGTACAAGTCTAGCCATGCGAATATATGATTTATAGTCGAACATGGAAAGAAATCATTTGATTACCAGCCAATGATGTGAGTTGTTAACAAACATGAAAGAACCACCATTAATTTCAATGGACCTCAAGGTAATGCAATACATTTCGTAAGGCGTGAATCGATTATTTGATGTCGAACACCAAACAAAATATTTCGGTCAAAAATCTAGAAGAGAGGATCTTGTGGATGCTGTAACAAGCCTCATGGTACTAGAACATAATGTTTCTAAGTGAACTTCCTGGATAATGATTTTTCGTCGACAGGAAACCACCTTATTTCGAAATGGGAGTTACTAATTTCAGAGACAATGGTATGACTGTCATGAGAATGAAGGTTTATGAGTATTGTAGAAGGATGAGTATTCATTGGATGACTTCTCTTGAGCATATCGGTGACACTGAGATGAGTTGGCAGCATTGACCCAAAACTGAAGTGAAGGTATGATGAACCATAGTTATGAATGAACCGTCAAGAAGATTACCCAACCCAAACAGTCACGATGATGGAGTGAAGTGTCATGTTCAGGAGCGGCCTGCTACAGTAAAAAATTCTGTTCACTTCCCCAAATTTTCCTCAGTCATTTGTCGACCAGTACCTCTTTATTTTTTTACAAGCTTGAGGAGGATAACATTTGCTTAATCTATAATTCAACCCTTCAGGTGAATAAAGTATCGCTATTTAATAATTTAACGAGTCTAGCAATGAATGAAACTCGATTCTTGCCATGATTGACAAGCCCGTCACTATTTTATGTTTTAACGAGCTTAATGACAGTGACAACCCGGTCCTTTTTCATATTTAGAGAGTTTGAAAAATAGGACGAAAGAAAACTCAATAAGTACTTTTTTGTAAAGTTGTCCCTCATATCTGAAAAAGTGTAAAATAGTATTTGAGAGAACCTCTTTAGTCATGTTTGACCAAGGTATTCATTTTTAGTAAATAATCTATCTCAGTCTAGAAAAGGGTTAAACTTATACTGAGTAGAAATCAATTCATTTACTTTTATGAGCTCGAAAAGACAAGTTCTTGGCAATCTTTTCACATTATCGGAGTCTGAAAAGAGCTGAAAGAAGACTCTAGGGGTTCCTTTTTTGTTGTTATTGAAGCTTGAAAAAGAGATAAAAGTGCGCTTCAAATCCTTTTTCGTTTTTAACAAAGCTCGAAAAATAAGGAGAAAAAGAATGCTTTGTGGTCAAATCATTCTTGAAATAATTTTGCATGACTAATCTATTCATCAGTTGTAAGACCTATTCAGAACAACATCAAATGGATTAAAAATACCTGTTTCATGATAAAAACATAATAAAACCATAGTCATAGTAATAAATATGATTTGCAAACAATTAAATGACTATTAAAAATAGTTTTTACTATTCATTTTTACCATTCCATAGTTACCATTTTCATTCCCAATGTTCTTTAAACCAAATGGTAGTTTCCTATAAGTGAATGTGCCCCAGGGACAGATGAATGTTGTCTTATGTTTATCCTCTGGGCGGATATTGATTTGATTGTAGCCAGAAAATCCATCCATGAACAAAAAGATTTCACATCCAGCACAATCGTCAATAATCTGGTCGATAAAGGGAGTAGGATAATTTTCTTTTGGACAAGCAATGTTGACGTCCCGATAATCGACACACACTCTAATGATTCCTTGATTTTTCATGACAGGAATGATATTGGAAACCCACTCAGTTAGTAGAATAAGGTAAATGAAACTAGCATGCAAAAGTTTTTCAACTTCTGCTTTGATGGTAGTGGCTTTCTTTGGATGAACAGGATGAAGCCATTGATGCACCGGTTTGACATCAGGATACATATTAATAGTGTGTTCAACAATACTAGTATCTATGCATGGCATTTCCTCGTAGGGCCAATAAAATACATCACGAAATTCACGAAATAGAGATCGATATGATTCGAGTTCTGATGGAGAACAAGATACACCGACATGAACATTTTCTACAATGCTAGGTTTAGTCGAAATATTGATAGAAATTTTTTCTTCAATATTTGATAGATTTCGCTCAAAATCGATTGCATTAATAGGTAAAGAATTTGAAAAGAAATTTTTGATTGATGGGTGATATAATTCACTAAGATGATTTTCTTCATATTCAGGAAGATGGGAACAATGATGATAATATTCCCATGGTTCTCCTTCTGACATCATGGCTTCCAAAATATTCTCATCTGTCAAGAAAATTGAGGAAAATGGATCAGATGGAGTACCAAAATCTAAGGAACGACCAACCCAAACAACCGATGACACTGATTTCAGATTCACCACCCATGCCAGATAGATTGATTGCTATGCCATCTCAATAGGGTTGGGCGGCAGAAACTCATCCAACATAACAATTTCATAATCATCCTTACTCGCCCTTAAGCCAGATTGAGTGGAAGAGATCATGTAGTAGGTCTCTATACTTGCAATTTCTGCTGACGTCGTGGGCGGCGGTAATGCAAAGGTTCCAATGAGAGTGGAATCCTTTAAAATTCCTACACCAATGTTATGATGTGCTAGTTGGGGTGCGTGAAAAAATGAAACACTTCCAGTTACCTGCGAAGCGGAGGCAAAGAGGGATAGTTGATTAATGACTGTGATAGTACCTTTATATGGAAAGGAAATCATTCTAAAATATGTAGAAACAATTGCAGTCATTGCATATACCCATGGCCTTCCAAGTATAATATTATAGTCAAGGGGTCCGTCAACAACCTCGACATCAACATTCACTATTTTTCCCCCTAGTTCAATATACAGGTTATTAATAATACCACAAGGCTTATATGTACATCCATCAAAAGCCTTCAACGTTGTTGATGATTTTGATAAGCGCGACGAAGCAAGTGACTTGAAACAATTTAGAGACATAATAAATGTAGATGCTCCCTCAACGATAATAGTACAATGAACAAGGTGATTGAGAACATTTACTTGTATGGAGAATGCCAATTCTGCTGGTAGTTGTGGCACATATCCCATATTATTATAGACGACAAGAATAGAATCAGTCGAATCAATTCCACCAATAGCCGATAATAAAGCCTATTTTTGGGAGGGACAATTTTGTAATACCTGAAGAGTAGACATAGCTGAAGGGGATTGAGCCAAACCTTGAACTATATTATAATTTTGAGTAGCTCTTGCTCGAGGATTATATGTCGATTTGTGAATTACTCCCTTTGGTAGCTTGATTGTCAATTCAGGAATAGCAGTAGGCGGTACTGATTCCGTAGACAGATTCGTAGTCGAGGTAGTAGGTTGATCAGTGGCCTGACTACCATAATATTTGTTACGTGTTGACACCAAAATATCTGTTGAAGGTTTTGTGATAGATAACATAAGTACTTGGGAACTAGAAGTTGGATTCATAGCAACCAAATTTGTGTCCAAATTCGGAAAAGGATCTGTCAATACAACTGATGCATTGGAAGTCTTAATGATCTTTGAGACTTCAGCGCAGTGAGGAAAATCCCGAACAAATTGTTTCTCATTATAGATTATGCATGGATAACGAGGTTTCCTATGTCCAGATGATTTATCAGATGATATTTCTTGCAGGTTAGAAGTTTTATTTTTCTTATATTTCCCTTTTTTCTTACTTCCAGGTTGCTTGTCACTTTTTCCCTTGTCAAACGACATGGTATTAATTTCAGAAGAAGGTGCAGGATCAAATGCAGTATTATGATGTGTGCTTGCAGTGCCAAGCCGTCTCTGGCATGAGAGTCCTTTAATTGAGGAGGAACAGTAAAATTAGATCTCGGCGCATTAGGAATTTTTTCATAGAGCGTGCCAGACTGAGTAAAAATCAAGTCTAAATATTGGGCACGAGCAATAACCTACTCTTCTGTGACAACACCACCCTTAGCGACATCCTCAGTTATAGATGGTAACAGGGACTTAATGAACCACTCAGCAAGGAGCTGATCCAGAACAAATGTCTTAACCCTTCTACGATGACAATGCCACTCATGAATATGATTAGAAATGTGAGTAGCATTAGTCTGTTTGAAATTGGTCAAGAGTTTCATTACAGTTTCATATCGGATGGGTAACTAGAAGTGAGTCAAAAAGAAAGTAGCTAGGGCAGTGAAATTATCAAAAGAAGCTCTAGGTAACTCAATATACCATTTTGCAACTGGACTCGTGAGCATACGCTGGAAAATTCGTAGTCAAACAGAATCATCATTTAGGGAATTTGATGAACACCATAAATGATAAGTCATGACATGATTCAACGGGTCTTCCCCGGGGTTTCCATTGAATTGAGGAATATTTGAGGGTAATTTTTGAGGTATCACTGGCTACTAAGGAGCATAGTTGATTGGATCATTGGTTAGCCAATTTAAATCTGGTAACTCTAAAGTTGCAAAAAAGGGCAACTATCTATTAAGGTCAGGTTGAGCATAGCCAGGGTATGATGGAATTGCTTGAGCAACGGGCCTTTGAGCACTAGCATAATAGATCTGCTATTGGTAACCCAGATAAGGGTTGTTTTGAAAAGCAAACGCTTGAGGATTCTGTTGACCAAAACCTGGATATGATACTTGTTGAAATAAAGTCTGAGGTTTTTGTGCCTGCGGCTGCCAAGGGGTCTGTCCACCAATGTTATAACCAAAATTAGAATAATTTGGATTCAGTTGATAGGTATAACCAAGTTGTGGCTGTGACATCCCATAAAATGGTAAGCCATCCTGTGAATAAATAATTTTGGATACAGTTTGTTGTAAATTAACCAAAGGATTTGGAGTCTGCGGACCCAATATTTGAGGGTATTGAGTTGAAGGACATGCTTGAAAAGGTTGTTGTACAAAATTTTTATTCTGTAAAAGGGGTAAATATGTATTAACAAGTGGAAATGATGTGGGTGTAACAGGTTGAACTGGTTTATACGAGTGTACGACCATTTGTGGTTGGATAGGCAGAGTGGGCTATCATTGACAAAAATTCATTTCGATATTAGGTTGACCAAAAAGTGACGGAGTATTGTCATAGTGGATGACCAAAGGTTGCCCCCCAGCATGAGGAGGATAATAAGATGGAAAATATTTCTCTCCAAATGTTGGGAGACCAGTTTATATGGTACTTTATGGAATAGAACCAGAAGGACCAGCTTGATATTGCCCTGATGATGTGTATAAAGAATCAAGTCGTTCAGTACTCACTATAGGTTTACCAATTATAATACCAAACGATGACATTGGTAAACTCCATGGATTTGAAGATGCACCAGAGAAAATTCCAGATAAAGATTTATAACCTGATGGGGACATAGGGCCACCATGAAAATATGAATCTGGTGAAGTTGTAAACATCGACGGGGTAGCAAGGGAAGGTGCTGACGTAATTGGAATAGATGGCCCAACCGAAGATGTTGGTTCAGGCATGGTTACTTGACCAAATGTATACCCTTTTGGATTGATGGGATTATGAATAGGAATAGGATCAACAAAAGAAAAGGGTGGTGATTGAGGAAAAGACTCATACTGGTAAAGGTCCTCCCCAAAATGGATTGGATTTAAAGGTGTATCGTATTGTGGGATTTCTTCAATAGAAATTAAACCAGGTGGAAGTATTTCACTGTCAGGCCCAAAGTATATTTCAGGTTGTTGACTGTGTGATATGGGAGACTCAATGGCTACAGAAATTTTTTGGATGACCACTTTGGGATTTAGATGTTCTGGCAAATAAGAGACAGGATCTGGATCAACTTCTGGTTGAACAACGTCGAGTCCAGGAGGTATGGTCTCACTGATTGAATGGATCGTGACCACGAGTAGCTATGAGGACTCCGTCTCGACAACAGTAGATGAACTGGGATGTGTAGAAACAACTTGAGCTAACTCTGGTATATGGTAAGATGATGTTTCACCAGAGGTATGAATAGTACTTGATTTGGTAGAGTGTTGTTGCCTTCGCCAACCAGGAGTAACTTCTGGTGGTAAAGGTGGTTTCAATGCTAATATACGCGAACAACGGGGGAAAGAATTTTGTTATTCCATGATTATTTATTTATTTTAACCAAAAACAAATAAACAAAAATAAAAGGGTATTACTAGGAAAAAGGTTTACCAAGAAACTGTGAACTATAGAATACCTCCTGGAAAACCAAGAAGTATGGGCAGGAAATCTCCCCGAATGCTATGTTTGGTGTATCACAATTTACAAGGAGGCTGACTCGGTTCACTATGGATGGATAGAAACCTAAATTTTTCCTCCCAAATATACCCAAAGGTATGTGGAGGCCCAAGTCTTTATTAGCATTGTTTGATGTGAAACCGCATAGTGAGAGCACCCCTTTATACTTTTCTCTGTAACACCGCCCGATATACACGAAAGTACATGGAAAATCTATGATATAATTATGTACGTGGAGTTAAGTATCACACTCGGAATTTATCACAGATAATTAACAACAGCTGCTATGTTTTACGACGTCGGAACATGTCTCTAGCCTAGACCTTCTAAATGTTATCATTATGGTTCCAATGCTTTGTTAGGTAAATTGAGATAAATTTTAAGTTGATCTTGTTTATCAATTTTCCTTTCAAGGTTCACTGCGATGATGTATTGGAAATTCCTAAAATGCAAACTAAAATGATAAGCAATATTTCACTTTTAGTTTTTCAATGAAAATCCTAGCTACTAGAGGGAAAGAGAAATCAATTTGAGAGAAAACAATCAAAGAGCACAAACTAAAATGCAGCTTTCCTAATTGTTCCTTTTTCAAAACACACAATCCACTACATGCAAATGCAGCTTTTTCTTTTCAATTCCCTTAATGTTATGAATGAAAAAAATAAACTAAGTGCACCAAATCAATAAAAATAAATGACTTTTACTTTTGAGAAATGAAGAATTTAAGCAACAATTTCTCTTTTGAAGGAAAAATGAGGAATTTAACAACAATTTATCCTATCAAGAAACAAAGAATCAAACGACAATTTCCTTTTTCAAAAGAAAATAGATCTAATGCAGCAATGAAAATACTTTGAAATTAATTCGTCAATGATAAAGAAAAACACTTTAAATAAACATTGAACAAATGTTTCTTTCAAAGGAGGAAGAGATAAGTAAGGTCATTGGTCAATCTAAGGTATCAGGCTCTTTAAAACACAACAAATAACAAACTGAAAGAAAAATGCAATGAAAAATTCAAATGGAATTTGGATGGTTTAAGGAGGCAACGCAATCTTTAAAGAGAGACAATGCATTGCAACGTAAGTCTGAAATGGAGACAGTGCTATGCAAAGCACTGTGTACTGTCCAACAGTGTGTTGGGTGCAGTGTATAAGGAAAAATACAATTTCTTAACACACTTCTAATGCAAATTTGGATTTCAAAAAGCCTAATATTTCTGAGTAAATGCTACTGGGTGAATAAACAGAGAAAATCATAGGCAAATAAACTAAGGATGAAGGGTAAACTCCCCAACGGAGTCGCCAATTTGTTATGCAGAATTATGGATTACAGATAAAACATTCTTCCCTATATGTAGTGCTCATCTAGAACAACAGGTTAAAGACTTTGCAACTAATTTTCCTAACAGTGAATAGACACACAAAACATATCAAAGAACTTACTTGGAGTCCAAGTGCTTCCTATTCTCCTTCTGTCGCTTTTGCTGTAGCTTCAAATCTGAGCTAAGTCGCCAAAATATTCTCTGCAAATATAAACACTAAACAGCAAAAGATATCAATAATAAATATGTCTTTTCAAGTCATTCAGTTAAATCAATAAAACATGAACCATATGCATCAAATAAGAATTCATAATATGAAAGACATGAGCTTATACAGATACATATGTGGGAAAGTAACTAGCAATATTTATTAATGGATATAAGGTGAGGTTACAACTCAGTGATTGATTTAGTGTCACCATCTCCAGTAGCATCCCAGCCTCATCACAATGCACATCTCTCTAGCAGCATGTCACTCAAATCAATTCCTCAATTGAAATTCCACCAACATTTCTCTACTGCAATTCTTCCTTACCAAATACTAAGATCTGTGCTCAATTTATAGAGGATCTAAAGGTAGTTTTATAATCAATGACTTTCTAATACTAGGCAAGACATGTTCCCAATCTCAGAGGTATCAAATGGACACATGTATTCGAAGTTTGATACATGTGAACTCTTCTAGAAGGCACTGGCCAATTGGAGATTCCAAAACAATGAGAATTTCACTCCCAATGTGACGTGTTTTCCAAAGCACCCTTGAGTGGGGTTACCTGCATATGCAACGCACTTAGTCCCTTTAGAGGCAGCGTTGGTGAGCTCTCATATGATATATTATAAACTTCAAATCTTGGAAACCTTTGTAGATGAAATTCATGGATGATTTTTCTTGTTCTTTGTCTTAGGGCATGTAACAACTAAAATGACAGGGGATGATAGACCCTATTCATTGGTTCTGGAGATGATGTCCAATTAACCAGGTCATTGGGAATGGTGCCCAAATTGACCTATAAAATCAAGTTTTTTTCTATCAATGTTTTCATTGATATAGAGGAGGGCCACATAATTATAAACTTCCCAATTAGTTCAAGTTATGAATATGCAAAAGAAGTTCTTTGGCCTCCAACCGAAAGTGCAATGTCACGAATCTCCTCATTTTATTTAATAATCCTTGACTAGGACACTAAATTTTTCGCTCTTTTTGGAAGGGAAGCCACCAATATCTGAAAGGCACATGTTTCTTCCTCTGGGAATGTCATCTAATGTGAATAAGGGGGGAGGGGGAGTGACCCCCTCCACAATAACCATTGGGAGAGCTAGGGTTTCTAAGGGCGAGGCTTAGAGCAATGTAGACAAAAAGACTCTAGTGTTTATAACACACACACACACACACACACACACATAAACATAAGAAAAGGTAATATTTAAAAATAAAAATAAAAATTTGAGAAAATATAAGATTTTAAAATTTAAAAATTTAAAAATATTGCTAATTTTTCGTATTCTTTTCTAAATATTTGTGTCTAGAATTTAAATATGTGATTAATATTATATGAGTTATATTTTTTTATTTTATTTACTAATGAATGCTCAACTTTTGATTTACACATTAAAAACACACACAACCCTTGATTTGACCTTCATTAAAATAGCCTAGATATTCTAATTATATAGATTAAGATATTAATTTTAATTTTAATATTTAATATAATTTTACGTCACTTGGTAACAATTCATGCTTAATATAGGTAAATAAATAATTAAAATTTTCGATGTCATATTAGGTACATGTGTCTCTTTTAACTTTTTAAGGATTTTCATTAGCTTACACATTATGACGTGGAAATTCAATGTTAAAATTTTGAAATAAAATTTCCTCTAATACAAAAGTCAGCTTCAATAGAAAAACCATCTCCTGAAATTAGTCCCTCATTGATGACTTCATATTTGCAATCATTCAGCAACACTATCTTCATATCATCTTAGATTCTATGGAATAATGAAATAAACATTGTGTGTAACCTTGTGGGATCTATTAGGTTCTATTATAATGCTTCTTCGGTTATTTTTGTGTCCTTCTTTGTAATATCCAATTGTCGTGCATGAAACATATCATGTATTTCACATTAAATTTCTTGTTAATCCTCACTTTTTCATAGATTTCGATGGAGACAAATTTGTGGCATTTTATTATCCTCTCCATCATGATGTGGTGTTATTGATATGTGCCCATAGTTTTTGTCAAATATTTCTTGATCTCTTCTTGATCTCAAACAACCACCTTGATATCCACTTTATATTTTTCTCTTCCCAGTTCATCTCTCCTTGGAAAAGTATCTGATGAAGTCGGGTGTCCTCTACTCCACTCATGCATTATATTGATGGATTTTAAGGTTCCCTTTATTTTAACACCTTTCTATATAACTGTATCTTGAATCGACATGTGCATGGAAGCCATCTTTTGAAGTCTTACAAGCTTCCAATACAACTTATTTACCGTGTCTTCTAATGATTTATTTTCATCCAATGCTATGTTTTGATAATATATATCACAAGAACTCGATGCCAATGGAGCTTAATTTTCCTTACATAAATTTTCAATTCCGTATATGCCTTTCTTCAAGTTCATGGCATGTTCTTTCACCTTTTCCATTAACGGTTCGATATTATTTTCCATTGTTGAATAAATGGTTGTTCCTAATGAGGCTATGGCGAACATATTCTCTACGGTGTTGGACACTATGTTCCTCTTTGTGGTCCCCAATATAGGATTAGTTTCTAGTTATTAGGCCACATATATCCTCCATTCTTGGGAAATATAGTTGGTATTTATGTCAAATTAGAAGCTTGCTAATTTCAACACTATATTTTCATCAAGTACAATTATTCCCATTTCTCCAATTGGAAAATTCCCTCCTCTTAATGGCGTCGAAACTGATTTTTATGAATCGATAACCATTTTAGGTAAACCATCATTTCCTACAATTTGGGCTTCCTTTTCTTGTTGTTCGTTTAGCCTTGCCTCCTCTTGGGCTTATTTTTCTAATATCTCCCTTTCGACCTGCTCTTCCTCTTGGAAAATTCCCTCCTCTTAATGGCGTTGAAACTGATTTTTATGAATCGATAACCATTTTAGGTAAACCATCATTTCCTACAATTTGGGCTTCCTTTTCTTATTGTTCTTTTAGCCTTGCCTCCTCTTGGGATTATTTTTCTAATATCTCCCTTTCAACTTGCTCTACCTCTTATTTCTTCTTTTCTTCCTCTTCCTTCTGTAACTTCTCTTTATTCCCATACTTTTTGTTCTTACTCTTCCATCTCTTTATTTAACCATAAGTCTTATTTTAGTTTATTTTAATTTTCCATTTTAGCTACTTCCTTTTCTCTTTATATTTTATATCCCCTCTCTAACCCCTCTCTATACCCCTCTCTAACTCATCTCCTAGATGCATTCAATTCCAATTTCGTGACAAAAATTTCAAATGTTATCTTCCTGTCTTCAAACTCAAGGGTTGTCGACAATTTTTTTCTCGCATCCTCATCTTCCTCCAGAAAAATGATTCACCAGTCGTAGATGAGGGTCACCTAGAGGAAGTTGTCGTAGCCTAGCCTAAAAAAAAGCATGTTACAAGGGCTTTGCCTCCCCAAGACTTGCTATTTTTAATTATGTCGTGGTTTGTTGCATGGTCATATTGTTGTGGGAATAGTGGAGTGGGGCTTGGGCCACTGATCTGGGAAGCGTTCTGTAAGTAGGAGGGCTTTCTGCGAACAAGTTACTGAATTCAGGATGGGATTTGAGCTTGTGATGGTACCGTGCCATTCCAAGGAAATTTATCTTCTATTTTTATAATCCAAAGATTAAACATGAGTGCCATATCATTATTCATTGTAGTTGGTTCCTCTCAGGACCATTAAAGGGTTTCTTGTTCTCTTATTCTTTATAGTATAGTTCAATGTTCATAAAACATGGGTGGGATATGGGGAAATCCAACGTTCAAGCATGAGTTTCAATAAACTTTCGTTGAATGCACGGGGTAAGAAATTCGTCAAAAATTTGTAATATTGAAGTTCTTCTTGATATGTGCTCTTTATATGTTTTATGTTTCTGAATGTGTGTTGTTAGGGGAAAAAATTCATGTTTATTTTTATATGGATGGTCTCAATATTTTATTTTAGTCTCATTTTTAAAATTTTGATTTAAAGAATTTGAGGGATTTCAGCTTATAATTCTGGGTTTGCTTCCCCTAGCTTGCTAGTCAACCCTATTTTCCAAATTTTCATCGTTTAAGAGATTGTGATTACACTGATTGGAAATTTCATAGTCATATCCAAACTTCATATGTGGGTCTAATATTGTAAATTTTCATTTGAATTCATTATTGTGCAAAGTTACACGGGTTAAGCCTTGCCAAGGGAAAAAGGACAGTGTATTCTATATGTAGATTGGGAGGATTTTGGGAGGCACATTACAAAGATTGATAGTTTCAAAACTTGAAGAAAGGGAAGTGACTTGGTCAAATATTGGGATCTGGCAGTTGTAGGGTGACATAGGGGAGCAACAACTGCTATATTGACTACTTGGGTGGATAAAGATAAGGTCATTCTTAACATTATACATACGATCAGAAATTAATAACCATAAGACCTTGCAATTTGGTTAATGATTGATCAAACTGTCTTGATATCTATATCTATATATATATATATATATATATATATATATATATATATATATATATATATAGATATAGATATGCACCCTCCCATGTTATATTCTTCAATGGCTTCTATTACAATATATTTATTATATATAAACACAAAAGGTTTTCATACAATATATTTCTTATATATAGAAAGACAGGCTTGTCTTATAATATATTATTTTTCTTTGAAAGAAGGTGCAATATAATATTGCCATGTACTTTTATAATATATTATTTTTCTTTGAAGAAAGGTGCTCTATAATATTGCCATGTACTTTCTTTTATTCTTCCGCACAATCGTCTTTAACAACCACCCTTTTTCATTTTTTACTGCAGGGACCTCTCACAGGTTTGCACTGCAAACTGCTCAACAGGCAGGCTGGCTCATTGAGTATCTTCTTGCTTGTTTAAGAGACCCTATGCGAACCCATACACGAACCTACTCACACATTCACACTTCTTTCGGCTTTTCTACGGCTTCCTTCGCCTATAACGGCCTACTCCGTGTCCCTCGGTGCTTTGGCGAACCTCTGGCGAACTTTCAGTGATCAAAAACAAGACAATACTACCTCAGTGGACATTTCATAAAGCTCATAGTTACAATTCTTGATAATGCGTAACAACAAAATTTCTCTCTTTTATTGATTTCAGAATGATATTACAATCAGATTACAGACTCATGGACTCAGATCTCTTTCCAGAGATTGACTGCAGTGGCATTTACCAAATTTTCTACTCAATAAATGAGCGAGCGATACCGGAGGCTATCTGGCCAATAGCAGACTTTGTCTCAGAGTTCTTTACAAACACACAAACTTTACAGACAAACTCGATCTATGATCGGGCCACTTTAGGTTCTTGCCTATGCCGAGCACATAGACACGCAGGCTTCTCTGATCACCTATAGACTTGATTCTTAGCACCGTGATGCAAGCAGATCGCGAGACTTCACGCAGATGCAGATCAGGGAGCTTCGGCTCGACTCAAAAGAAAAAATGACTCTAGACTCTCTAACACTCCGAATGCGAATGCCGAAGAATGAGCCTTAACCCTCCTTATATAGGAAATGAGGGGGGGGAAAACATCCAATCAGTTCATCGGATGGCTGACACGTGGAGGAGAATCATGGCTTTCAGGTAACACCGAAGTGACATCCGCACCGAGATTCGTCCATCCGACACGAACATGTGAAATTTGTGTGCAGTACACTGTGGATGCCTTTTCTGTACAAGGCCCACGAGGAAACATTACTTATTTCATACACAGAGGATGCTTTTTCAAACAGGTGAAAAGCCCTCAAGAAAAGACCTGTCACTGTAAACCCATGACTGGGTATCAATACACAGTGGAGACTTTTTTATTTAGCGGAGTCCACTAGAACCGCTTGTATTGGTTTCCGGTTGATCAAGAATAGTGATTCCGGGAAATCTGATTTTTGGATAATCATCATCCCATGCCTTGGTGTATATTCTTCGAAAAATCATGGGTTTATTCAATATGATCTGGTGTTTAATTTTGGTTAGGACCAGCCATTGATGTTGCATCTTTTTATATGAGTTTAGAATGGGATTTACCAATTTATATTCTAATTGACTCATATCTTTGACTGTTTGGCATGGACTGTGAAAACATTCTCCCCAACTGCTTGTTAAACATTCATTACATTGTCTTTGGAAATAGGCCTCATAAAACTGTGGATCCACACCATAGGCACTTAACTCATAGTCAAAGCACCAATATTCTATCCACGGACATGCATAATGGGACTAATTTATCCAGGTAGGTCCAAATCTGATTTTGGTGTGATGCGTCTCACCCCGACCATCTTTATTTAACAGATTCCACTAGAGCTGTTTATATCCTACAAAATTGTACACAGTGTCAAGGAAAATCAAGTCAGGATTATTACCTGGCCATGTCTGATATCTTCCTCCTGTATATTCTCCTGGCCACCTTGTGTGGTTGATGGTATAGGATTTATAATAAACCCTTGCTCTGTCACTACCACTATTACAAATGACAGATAGATCACAAAAATCCTGTGAGAGGGATCTTTCAGCTTCATGTAAAGTTGTCGTACTAGTAGAGTATACCATGTCATGTATCCAGCGATTCCCTTTTGGATATACTCTTCTTTTAGGTACAAGATGCAGGATGTCAGTATGATTTTGTAAGTCTGCATCAAGGATTTTGGTGTTGCGGAGTTGCCACATAGGTCTCCATTTTTCTTTATAAACTTCCCATGACTCATCATCTGATATAGATCTAAGTGTCTCTTTCTGCTGGGCATGATCCCACTCAGTGATGATAACCATTACATGTTCATCTTCTTCTACTTGGTCATCAGGTTGTTCTTGATGTTGGATGTATTCTCTGCTGAGAAAATCTGGCAAACAGTTCTCAGAACCCTTTATATGTTCTACTTTAAAAGTGAAATTTGCAAAGAGTGTCTGTCATCTTGCAAATTTAGCATCTTCAGGATTCTTTATTTCTTTTGAAATAACGTTGTTAAGTGCTCGAGCATCTGTTCTCAGCAGAAAAAATTTGTTTACCAAGTGAATGGAGAATTTACTAACACAATTCCATTCAGCTTTAACTTCTTTCTCAATAGTGGAGTAATTATTTTTAGCTTTACTCCAAACTTCTGATGCATACTGCACGATTTTTTCTTCATTCTTATGACTCTCCTTACTTGGCCTTTGCCTTAGAACACCTCCCCAACCTATATTTCTGGCATCTGTTTCAACAATATTAAAGGAACTATCATCAGCAACATAAAGAATAGGAAGATTTTTGACCTTGGATTTAATATTTCTGACAGCTAAAGTATGGGCCTGAGTCCAAGGTTTGGGATTCTTTCTTAGCCTCTGGTTAAGCAGAGACCTATCAGTAGCACAAGAATAATATAAATTGCTTACATAATTCAAACATCCTAAAAATCTCTGCAACTGAGTTTTATCCAAGATGATGTCTAGAAACTTATCTGCAAACTCAAGAGCATGGCTCTGTAAAGCAATCTGTCCATTCTCTATGCTATGACCCAAAAACTTTATTTTGGTCCTACACAATTCCATATTTTTCTTACTGAGGACCAATCCATTTTTCTGGACCAGTTTCATGAATATTATCAAATGCTTAAAATGGTCCTGGAGATTCTTAGAAAATATTAGGAGATCATCAATATATGCAAGCAACCATTCACTGTAAGGCTTAAAAATGGAATCCATTACCTTCTGGAATTTAGAAGGTGCATGATTCAAACCAAATGGCATCACATTCCATTCATAGTGTCCTGCTGGTACACTGAAAGCTGTCTTCCATTTATCTTCGTCTTTTATGGCCACTTTCTAGAAGCCAGATTTTAGATCGAATTTTGAGAACACTTTGGCTCCAGATATCCTACTCAGCAGATCTCCTTTGTGCGGAATATGATATGTATCATCTGCAAGAACAGTATTAAGAGGTTTATAGTTTATAACAAGTCTGGGAATACCTCTAATCTGTTCACTTCTCTTGTTGACATAGAAGTCGTAACAGTTGCATGGACTGTTAGATTCCCTGATCAGCTTTCTCTGAAGAAGCTGATTTATTTCTTTTTCGCAGAGCTGTCTATATTCTTTTGACATGGGGATAGCTCTGGATTTGCATGCTTTGCCCGTAAATCCTTCCTTGTAGGGAAATTCTATATAATGATGCTTGCGATGCCAAAAGGCATTTGGTTCTTCTGAGCAGCAAGTCTGTTCAAACTGTTTTTGTAATTCAGAGATCTGTCTCTGAATCTGTTGAGAACTCAACTGATCTTCAATTCTTATCATATTATTATGATCTTTGAGTTCTGTGAGACTGGTTTCTGCTTTTTGTAGCTCTTCTTGCATAGCTTGCACCATAGTAGACATTTTGGTTTTAGAAACATAAGGCAAATTAAATCTTTTACCTTTTATAGTGATGAAGTACCCTGCCTTCTTATTTTGGAATCTCATTGAACCATGTGGTTCAGCTGCAGCAAGAAAAACATTCCCGAGAATGAAATCAACTGGAATATCACCTACAACAAACTTCATGGTGATACATCTATCTTCAAAACAAATTACAGCTTCTGGTACTTCGTACTCTAAAGTCATTTCTCCTAAACTAGTGAGCTTGCGAGTAGCAGTAACCCAAAATCTTGAAGGAATAGCCTTTTTCGAAAACATATTAACATCTGACCCAGAATCAATTAATTCTCTAAGAGTAAACACCTTTCCTTTTATCCAAACTTGAATTTTAACATGGTGTTGTTGATATTGGATAGTGAGCAGATGCATATCTCTAATTCCCATACTTGGGTCAGGATTTCCTTCTGCAATTTCAACTTCTTCAATAGACTTAGGAGGAGGACCATGTAGAGTATAATTTGTTCTTCTACTAGAGAAGACAGGTGAAGAAACAGGAGAGGTTGAAACCTGTTTATTCTTTTCAAGCTCTGAAATTCTTGTCTTTAAAATAGAAATTTCAGTTTTCATGCTGTGTATCTCCTTACTCACCTCCCCCAAAGTGAGTGTACGAGCTTTGCTAGAATTATGCTAGAGATACGTTCTGGTATTGCGATCATAAGAAGCATCAACAAAATTAGGCTTCTTACCATAAGAGGAACTGGAAGGAGTAGTATGCTGCATAAAAGTCTTCAACAATGCAGCTTTCAGATCACCATCCTCCATGGCACGAATTTGGGCAAAAGCTTTCAGTTCTCCTTCATCTGTTTGGGCCATAAGGAATTTTAGTTTTTCAGAGAATTCTTCATTAAAAGAGGAGTCTGAGGAAAAGTCTGAATCATCATCAGAACAATCACAGTGACAAGATTTTGAATCAGAACAGTGACAATATGCATGAACCTCTTCTTCAGAAGAATAAGAAACAGAAGATTCAGAAGATGAACCAGAAAGGGAATCTTCAGCAGCTTGCTGAATAGCAAGGCGATTATGACAATCTTCTATTTTATGAAAGGAAGAATGGCAATGGTGACATCGATCTTCTATTTTCACAGCAGTACTGGTACTAGCCTAATGGGGGCGTTTAGACTGTGATTTTTTTCCAAGGCCTCGTTTAGACTCAAGAGCTGTAGGACACATATTAGAGGTGTGGCCAGGTTGTCCACAGAGCCAACAGAAAAAATACTTTATCCGGTCCAACTTAGCATCTCTAGGCTTAATGTCCATGGGAGTATAATAATGAGTCTTTGGGTTATTCATGTAATAACCTTTTCTACCTTTTGCACTTCTTCTTTTGGAAGGTCTGAGTTCTCGTCTTTTGTCAGAACTCAGTCTGTAAGTGGAGGCTCGAGCTCTGCGATGAACCTTCTTTTCTTTTCTCTTTTTATTTTTGTGAGTGACCAAAGGATCATCAACAGTTATTCCATACTTGCTACAAAAATACTTAGTACCAGGTAATCTATTTAATTTATCAATAGACTTGGCCATATTAGAGCTGGTACAAAGATTTATCAACACCTTAGTGATGATAGAATAAATTTCTCCCCATAAATAAACTTCAAGAGGTAATGGGAAGACTTCTTGCAGCTTCAATATGTCAACCAGCTTTGAGGGAAGGGCTACAAGGTATACTTGTTTCCACAAAACATTCTTTGGTTCTTTAACCAAAAATATTCTTTGTATCCAATCCCTGTGGAAATATTCAAACTGATTAATATTTCTACACTTCAAATTCATCAAAACCATCTCATGCTTATCTGTAAGTGTAATATCAGTACCACAAAAATGTTCTTGTATAAGAGTAGTCAATGCACCAATCATATTATTCTGTGCAGTCCCATCAGGATTGAACCTTATATCACCCTGCTCATCTTTTAAAACTTCTTTCTCCAGCTTATCAAGCATTGCAGGAGAAGATTCAAGCTCCCACCATCTGGCAAGTGTTCCAGTAAAACACTGTATTAATGTTTTATAGGATTCTATCTCACTTTTTCCATAAACACACATGAGCTTGTATTCGGTAATCATCTGATCAAGCATCTGCCTGATCTGGGCAGTAGTCAGATTGTCTAGATTCCACTCTTTATGACTATCTACATGAAATATTTCCCTTGGGGGAATCTTTCCAACTCCATATAGATCAGGGGCAGGATGTCTATTGAACTGAGGTTCAAGGGGCTCATGGACCGGAAGGACATGATGCTCTGTGTCAGACTCAGGGAGAGATGTGACAGACACTTTTTCTGACTGCTTGGGCTTTTCAGATTCAACAGCTTCTTTAGGGAGAAGAAAGGGAAACTTAGAGACTGGGCTTTCACTAAGTTCATGAGTGTGGATTGCTTTCCCTTTTGTTAAGAATGACGCTGGTATAGGCTTATCAACTCTTTTCAAACCCATTATGTCTACTTTATCAAACAGATCTGAAATCATATGCCGAGTAGAAATATAATTCTCTATAATACAATTTTCTACTTCATCAATCTTCTTAAAAAATTCTATAGAATAATCTTTAGCAGCTGCAGAATTATACTCTACAGAGTTTAAGACATTATTTACATCATTAATAGACACATGGACTTTGTCTATTTGTTCTTTAACTATGACAGCTTTGGCCATATTCTTCTCTAATCCAGTAACAGTAGTGTTTGTCCAATTTATCTGTTCACTGACTGTTTGTACTCTCCTTTCCATCCCTACAAGATTTTCTTGTTGCACTAAGGGATAAGATTTAGCTGAGTTTTGTCCTTCTCCAAGGACAATTCCTTTGAAAGCAGGGAAACTAGAGGAGGTTTCAACTTTTCTTCCATCATTAGTTGTCCAGGAATGGCTAGAAGAGGATGCAGAATCAGTCATCAAAATCATCTCTGATTCTTTAGCCTTTTTCCAAGAATAGAAATAAATCCAGATATTTCTTTCTGTCATATACTGCTTCCACTCAGAGGCTAGATTTATCTTCTCTTCTGTGTTGTAGGATACAGTAAAGTCATCCGCTTGGGGATGAGTATGGAGATCCCAATTTAGCATTAGCTTCATCCATTTCTCCGGGATCACATGTTTATCACAACCATCCATCAAAGTATAAAACTTTTGAATTTCAGGAACAGATGGTCTTTTTATGTCAGAGGGTAGATCTTTAAATCTACATTCTGGAATCAATCCATATTTTTTACTGTAGAAACCCACACCATGCTTATCTTTGGGAGATTTCATGTTCATAAATATTTCAGTCAATCTAGGATCTTCATCTTGCAAACTGGGTACTAGGTGCATCATGAGGACATGTTCGTCTTCATGTGGGAATGGGATATCAGAACACTTTGGATTAGGACAAGGAGACATAGATGTAGATAGATGGGCTTCTCCTGTTCTAGGATTTTGATTCTGATGTCTGATAACCAGTGAAGCAAGAGACTGGAGGTTTACTAACTGGTGACATTGTGGACAGTCAACTTTGACAGGATTGAAATTCACAAGCTGAGCAAACTCAAATAAAGACAAATGACTACAATTTGAAACAATAGATGAACAAGAAGTATCTGTACAATCAGGAGCAATATACAAAGGAGAATTTTTACATTCAGATTCAATTCTACGCCTATCAATGGTAGATCTTCTTGGAAAAGAAAGAGTGGCAGTAGATCGATTTTCAGTGATATTTGCAGAAGTGATTTTTTGTACAAAGAGAGGCTTAGGATTAGGCACAACCCAGTTTTCAGAAAAAGATAGATCCTCCCACTTTATAGCTTGGTGTTCAACCTTCTGGTTTTTGGGATCTGTCATGACAATGACAATGGTTTTTGACTCTCTGCTGGGGGCATGGAGGACTGTAGGAAATAATGTTGTAGTGTGGCGGAAACAACCTCTAAATTGTATAGCAATATTATTCCTCTTTTTCTTCATATCAAATCCAGTAGTCTGGATTTGCAATTGTAAAATATTGGCCAATGTTTCATCAAACACATATACAAAGAAGTTGGGATAACAATCAAACCACACTGGACCATTAGACAATGGTGCAACTATTCCTCCAATTAAGGAATCTGTGTATTTATTATGTGTTAGGTATCGGACTGTGGCTAACACATATGAATCAACACCTTGGTGGACAAGGGCTTGGATTCCTACTCTGATGCATCCGAGATGCAGAAATTGTGTCCCCAATTTTCTGGCTTCTGCTTGGAGCTCCTTTGGATTTAACAAGGGTATTAACTTAACACGATCAGAATTTTCTTCTATAGAACTAATGGATTCTTTAATAGTAATTCTAGTGGCAGCTTTTAAGTGCCAGACACCAAGATCATTATAGACTTGAGAAGCAGAGATCTTGGGTAGAACCCATTTAGCTTGTGGCTCAGTTTCTTCATACAAATGATCTGACTCATTTGTGACTCGACTAATACTAGAAGCAAACATTTCTCTGAGCGGGTCTTGGGTGGCCCTATCTTGTTCTTCTAATTCTCTAAATGACACTGACTTTCTAACAGAGTCCATTTTTCTTCAGAAAATCAAGAGGGAATAAATTCAAGAACTGACCTTTTCTTGAACCAACAGACTTTATCCGGTCCAACTTAGCAGCTCTAGGCTTAATGTCCATGGGAGTATAATAATGAATCTTTGGGTTATTCATGTAATAACCTTTTCTACCTTTTTCACTTCTTCTTTTGGAAGGTCTGAGTTCTCGTCTTTTGTCAGAACTCAGTCTGTAAGTGGAGGCTCGAGCTCTACGTTGAACCTTCTTTTCTTTTCTCTTTTTCTTTCTGTGAGTGACCAAAGGATCATCAACAGTTATTCCATACTTGCTACAGAAAGACTTAGTACCAGGTAATCTATTTAATTTATCAATAGACTTGTCCATCTTAGAGCTGGTACAAAGATTTATCAACACCTTAGTGATGATAGAATAAATTTCTCCCCATAAATAAACTTCAAGAGGTAATGGGAAGACTTCTTGCAGCTTCAATATGTCAACCAGATTTGAGGGAAGGGCTGCAAGGTATACTTGTTTCCACAAAACATTCTTTGGTTCTTTAACCAAAAATATTCTTTGTATCCAATCCCTGTGGAAATATTCAAACTGATTAATATTTCTACACTTCAAATTCATCAAAACCATCTCATGCTTATTTGTAAGTGTAATATCAGTACCACAAAAATGTTCTTGTATAAGAGTAGTCAATGCACCAATCATATTATTCTATGCAGTCCCATCAGGATTGAACCTTATATCACCCTGCTCATCTTTTAAAACTTCTTTCTCCAGCTTATCAAGCATTGCAGGAGAAGATTCAAGCTCCCACCATCTGGCAAGTGTTCCAGTAAAACACTGTATTAATGTTTTATAGGATTCTATCTCACTTTTTCCATAAACACACATGAGCTTGTATTCGGTAATCATCTGATCAAGCATCTGCCTGATCTGGGCAGTAGTCAGATTGTCTAGATTCCACTCTTTATGACTATCTACATGAAATATTTCCCTTGGGGGAATCTTTCCAACTCCATATAGATCAGGGGCAGGATGTCTATTGAACTGAGGTTCAAGGGGCTCATGGACCGGAAGGACATGATGCTCTGTGTCAGACTCAGGGAGAGATGTGACAGACACTTTTTCTGACTGCTTGGGCTTTTCAGATTCAACAGCTTCTTTAGGGAGAAGAAAGGGAAACTTAGAGACTGGGCTTTCACTAAGTTCATGAGTGTGGATTGCTTTCCCTTTTGTTAAGAATGACGCTGGTATAGGCTTATCAACTCTTTTCAAACCCATTATGTCTACTTTATCAGACAGATCTGAAATCATATGCCGAGTAGAAATAGAATTCTCTATAATACAATTTTCTACTTCATCAATCTTCTTAAAAAATTCTATAGAATAATCTTTAGCAGCTGCAGAATTATACTATACAGAGTTTAAGACATTATTTACATCATTAATAGACACATGGACTTTGTCTATTTGTTCTTTAACTATGACAGCTTTGGCCATATTCTTCTCTAATCCAGTAACAGTAGTGTTTGTCCAATTTATCTGTTCACTGACTGTTTGTACTCTCCTTTCCATCCCTACAAGATTTTCTTGTTGCACTAAGGGATAATATTTAGCTGAGTTTTGTCCTTCTCCAAGGACAATTCCTTTGAAAGGAGGGAAACTAGAGGAGGTTTCAACTTTTCTTCCATCATTAGTTGTCCAGGAATGGCTAGAAGAGGACGCAGAATCAGTCATCAAAATCATCTCTGATTCTTTAGCCTTTTTCCAAGAATAGAAATAAATCCAGATATTTCTTTCTTTCATATACTGCTTCCACTCAGAGGCTAGCTTTCTCTTCTCTTCTGTGCTGTAGGATACAGTAAAGTCATCCGCCTGGGGATGAGTATGGAGATCCCAATTTAGCATTAGCTTCATCCATTTCTCCGGGATCACATGTTTATCACAACCATCCATCAAAGTATAAAACTTTTGAATTTCAGGAACAGATGGTCTTTTTATGTCAGAGGGTAGATATTTAAATCTACATTCTGGAATCAATCCATATTTTTGACTGTAGAAACCCACACCATGCTTATCTTTTGGAGATTTCATGTTCATAAATATTTCATTCAATCTAGGATCTTCATCTTGCAAACTGGGTACTAGGTGCATCATGAGGACATGTTCGTCTTCATGTGGGAATGGGATATCAGAACACTTTGGATTAGGACAATGAGACACAGATGTAGACGGAGGGGCTTCTCCTGTTCTAGGATTTTGATTCTGATGTCTGATAACCAGTGAAGCAAGAGACTGGAGGTTTATTGACTGGTGACATTGTGGACAGTCAACTTTGACAGGATTGAAATTCACAAGCTGAGCAAACTCAAATAAAGACAAATGACTACAATTTGAAACAATAGATGAACAAGAAGTATCTGTACAATCAGGAGCAATATACAAAGGAGACTTTTTACATTCAAATTCAATTCTACGCCTATCAATGGTAGATCTTCTTGGAAAAGAAAGAGTGGTAGTAGATTGATTTTCGATGATATTTGCAGAAGTGATTTTTTGTAGAGAGAGAGGCTTAGGATTAGGCACAACCCAGTGTTCAGGAAAAGATAGATCCTCCCACTTTATAGCTTGGTGTTCAACCTTATGGTTTTTGGGATCTTTCATGACAACGACACTGGTTTTTGACTCTCTGCTGGGGGCAGGGAGGACTGCAGGAAATAATGTTGTAGTGTGGCGGAAACAACCTCTAAATTGTATGGCAATATTATTCCTCTTTTTCTTCATATCAAATCCAGTAGTCTGGATTTGCAATTGTAAAATATCGGCCAATGTTTCATCAAACACATATACAGAGAAGTTGGGATAACAATCAAACCACACTGGACCATTAGACAATGGTGCAACTATTCCTCCAATTAAGGAATCTGTGTATTTATTATGTGTTAGGTCTCGGACTGTGGCTAACACATATGAATGAACACCTTGGTAGACAAGGGCTTGGATTCCTACTCTGATGCATCCGAGATGCAGAAATTGTGTCCCCAATTTTCTGGCTTCTGCTTGGAGCTCCTTTGGATTTAACAAGGGTATTAACTGAACACGGTCAGAATTTTCTTCTATAAAACTAATGGATTCTTTAATAGTAATTCTAGTGGCAGCTTTTAAGTGCCAGACACCAAGATCATTATAGACTTGAGAAGCAGAGATCTTGGGTAGAACCCATTTAGCCTGTGGCTCAGTTTCTTCATACAAATTTTTTTAATTGAAATAAAGTTTGTTATTATCCTCTAGAGTGCACATTAAGTCAAAAGTATGTTCTTATTGTTAAGCTAGAATATTAAAGTAAAAGTGTATTATTTTGATAATTTTTTTAAAAGAAAATTAGTTACTAAGATATATAATCAAATTAATCATATTTTTCATCTAAGTTTCTCATAATCTTGATCAACCAGGTCTGAAATGTACGGCTAGTGAGAAGAAGATAGCTTGAGAGCCGACCATTTGTGATTTCCACGAAAATGTGATCATTAAAATTTTTATAATAATTAACCAATTATGTTAAAGCTAGGCTTTGGAAATTATATAATAATTAACAAATTATGTCAAAGCTAAGCTATGGAAATTATATAATAATTAACCAATCATATTAAGAAAAACTCTTAAGAATTGGAATTTAAGTGAATGATATTAAATAAAAGTATATTCTTATGAAAAACTTTATAAAAATAAAATTTTATATACATGAATTATGTTTTTCTTATATTTCTGCAAGCTTCCGTTACAAATGAGAATAAATTATTACAATATAAATAATTTATTAGAATTGGATAACTCACTTTTATTAAAACGAACCTAACTACAAAAATTATAAAAAATAAATATCTTAAATGTATAAAAAATAGAATTTATTAGTAAAGGTTAGAGTTTTATTAGGTCAAAACTGATTTATAATTTAATTATAAATTTGGCGTAACATAAAGTGATAATAAATATATAAATGTTAAAATACATATATAGATAATAATTATCAAATTAAAATTCAAAAAATAAACACAGATAAATAAAATTCTTTTTTTAAATAGTATTTTAAATTCAATTAATTAATTATGAAATATTCACTGTAATTAAAATAAGAAATTTGATAAAATTTATAAAATTGTAAAAATATTTAATATCATTAAAATAAGAAATATTTTAATGTAAATATTTAAATTACTTAAATATTTATTATTATGATAACTACAATTATGGGTAGTGGATTCTACAATTGATTCAACTTTAGCTAAAGTGGGCGATCCGGAATAGAGAGGTTTGAATATTAAATTTGAATAAAAATGTATATTTGCAATAAATCTAATTAATTTGTTTGAAAAATATGATTAATATGTCAATATAGATAAGTAAAATGTTATTTTTATTTTAAAATAAAAAATAAAAAATAGTACTTATTTTTAATTAGAATGTTAGTAATGAAATATTTTATATAATTAGAATTAGGAGTTTGTAATGGTTTTGATTTAATTATGGATTTTGATAAGGCCAAAGAAACTAAAGAAATATAGCAATATAGGATGCAAAAGTGTTGGGATAAATTGGGATAAATTCAAAGTAAAAACTTATCTTTACAACAAATGGTAATTCATTATTTTTCTCTCACTTCTCTAGAGTTTCAAACTAGCTTTGTATAAGAAACAGTACCCTAAAGAGAATTCTCAAATATATATGAATACAAATTTAACAAGTTTTGGAAATTAATTCAAAAAGTTGATAATGAAATATTTAATCAAAGTGTCTTGTAGACATTTACCACATGATTTTGTTGAGGCACTCTTGATTTGGTTAAAATTTCATTATTAATATGAAATCAATCTCAATTTATTGTTGGGATTATCACATGACATGTAAAAGGACTTAATTATTTCAAGCAAACTACTATACAATATGTTTTTAATTGAAATGAGTCATTGAAAACTAACTTTCATATGAATAAAAGAATGACCCAAATTTATGATATTGGTTGGATTTTGATTACTAGAGCTAGAAGTAGCCCAAATGGTTATTTTTTGTGGTATATCATCCAACCAACCAAAAAAAATCACTTGTAATTTCTATGTAATTCATATTAATATATTATAATATTAATATTATTAAATTTAATAATTTTGGCTTAATTTAATATTAAATTTGTTATATATATAAATATGGGAGGGAAGAAGAAATACATAAAGTGATAGAGGTGGAGAGATAGGGGAGTGAAAAGGGAGAGATGAAGATAAACTGAAGGAATGGGGAGAAGACGAATGAAGAGAGAGAGGGAGGGGAGTGAGAGAGCTAGAGAAGGGTAAGAGAAGGAGATGTGGACATAAATATGGAGTGGGAGAGAGAGAAGGAGGGAGGGAGGGAGAAGGAGAGATATGGTGAGAGGATTGTGGGGCAGAGACAAAGATATATATGGGGGAAGAGAGAGAGGTAGGAGAAAAAGGGAGAGAGAGGGAGGAGGAGGGAAAGGATTTGAGAGAGAGGAGGAGAGAGGGGGGATAGGGAGATGGAGTTGGATGGGAAGAGAGGAAGGGAAGAATAAATACAAAGAGTGAGAAGTGGAGAGAGAGAGGGAGTGACAAGGGGGAGACGAAGAGAGATTTTGTATGTTTAGGGGTGAGATAAAGATACAAATAAAGAGAGATGGAGACAAGGGGGGATAGAGAAAGAGAGTTATGTGGGGAGAGAGAGGATTGGAGGGAACAAAGAGAGAGAAGTTATGGGGGAAGAGAGAGGACTGGAGGGAACAGAGAGAGAGAGAGAGAGAGAGGAATTGGGAGAGAGGAGGAGAGTGATGGGGAAGAGAGAGGATTGGAGGGGGGAGAGAGAGAGAGAGTCATGGGGGAAGGGAGAGGGAGGTAGGAGAGAAAGGGAGAGAGAGGAGGAGATAGGGAGGGATAGAGAGATGGAGTTTGAGGGATGATGCAGGAGCATTCAACTCAAAGGCTACAACTGGAGTTGATTTCTTCTGCTGGACAGGAGAAGAAGTTTTTAATTCTATTTTATTTTTTAGATTATAAATCTTTCGGGAAATCACATGAGAATTTTAGGACCGAGCCATTGTAATTTGCAGATTAAAAGAATAGTTAAATTCGGATTAGTTAAGTATTTAGTTGAATAAATTGTTTTTAAACTGAATGACAGTTTCTCAACCATATGGGGATTTTGGAAAGGCATAAAGCCAAACCAAATCGACCATTGTGGGGTTCTGCCATCTGTATAGAGAATGTAATATTCCTAAATGGGAAAAGTAGAGTATAGTGCAAAATGCTTGAAATAGCAGTGTAAACATCACATTAAAGTATGAGACCAATATGGATCCTTTCCATTAATCATAACAACAACAAATATGTATAAAATAATGGGCCAAAAAGAACATAACAAGATACAACAAGCCTCCAATAAAGAAATCCCTCAATAATGAGGTGTTGCTGCTATATCAAAATGTCGAAAGGCTACTACAGTGCAGTCATAGGTGCACTGCTACAGAAAATGAACATACAAAAGATGAGTGGTTTTTATATGCCTTAATAGATAATCTACAATGAATATCAAGGCTCTATACAACTTGCAACAAGAAACCCAAGAGGGTTTTCAGAAATACACCAATATGCAAGATATGAATCAAATCCCTAGGGCTGAAGATTCACTGCAACAATACAACTCAAAAGATGCAGCTGATTTTATATGAAAAATAATGTAGCCTCCTCCAATAGATCCTCTAGATGAAAGGTTGATCCCTTCACCATAAAACCTCCTCTCCAAATGGTGTACTAAAACCACCCCTGCAACTCATCCCTAAAATAACGCAGTCCAAGACAAAAATTGCATTGTAGGGGAAAATGATGATGTGGCCTGATGCCAAATGTTGCAAGAAGGCTCAAGGGCCTTCCTCACCAGCCTCCCAATGGAAGGAAACCTTCCTCCATTGAAAAACGGATCAGAAATCACTTGAATGTATTCTCCACTACTGCAACCTGCAGCTCAACACATCTCTCACTGGAAACTGTGTTGTACCACAAGATTGAAGCTTTGGCCTGATGCCTAAATGTGGAATATATTGCAAACACTCTTCCTTTGAGGTAACTCAAGGATAGAGGTTGGATTTTGTCTCGGGAACACCCTGTGCTAAACATCACTACAATCTTAGCTAAACAACTGAAGAGAGCAACAAGTCTAAACATACCATAAATCTGAAATATCAAATACATAAACATGAATAACTATGGCTTCCATCCTCTTCCTTATATAAGTGGTGAGCTTCCTCACCCTTTTCCCCACTCATTAAAGGAACTACTTCCATGCATGTAGTCTCCCTCCAAAACTACGCTATCCCATAATGAATGCCACTCCTCCATGACATTGATGTTGATTTGGTCAAAGTTGACACAGTCTATGTGCTCAAGCCCCTTTTCACACACAAGGGTGCTTAAACAAGCTGCTAAGATGTCCTCCTTTCACATTAGAAGTGATTTTATTCATATTAAGAATATTTATGGGTCTCCATACCCTCTTATTCATCAAACAAGGAAGAAAAAGAAAAAATTAATATTCCAACTAGCTCATGGCTAATTGGGAACATTACAGTCCTCCCCTCCCAAATGTTGTTTGTTCTCAAGAAACTGAAAAGGTGAGTGTTGCAACTCTTCTCCTCCTCCATTGGTGACACCTCCATGTGATAATATCTTCTCATAAGCCAAGTGTTCCCCAATCAATCCCTCCATGACATGCTCCTCCCAAGTTCTTATGAGATGCAAATGTCTTATCCCACAAGGAAGAAAAAAGACCCAATGAAGCAATCATGGTTTGCCCAATGTTCTCCCTGAAACATGTAGCATAAGAAACATGGATAATCTCTCTCCCAAATGGTATGTGAAATCCTCCCATCCTTCCTCCATTCATTCCCATAATAAGAATAAGAACATCATCAATGTATGGGATCAAAACCAAGTACATATAAGCTGCCATATGCAATAATGGAGGTGGATCATAGTCCCACATGTGGAACCAGTGCATTACATATCCTAATTGCCTTAGATAATGATGTGGTAAGTCGTTTCCCCTCCACTTACATTCTGACATAGTATTCTCACATGCTTTGAGAAGGTGAGAAATGTTTGGTGCCTTTGGAGTGCACCCTGAATGGTAAATCATATCCCTATATCCTGCTAGGGAATGGCCATGCTCAACAATGTTTATGGCCCAAAGTTGGCCATGAAGTTTATAAGGAAGAATTATCTCACTTGGAGCAATGGCCTGCACATGTATGCTTAAGGAATGCACATGTTCATTATATAAAACATTATGCATAAAGACATGATCCTTACCATACATTTCAATCATACTAATGGAGTGGTCCATAGATAGAACCCCTCTCATTCCCAAAGAGGAAAGAGGTGCCTGTGATAACCCCATAAAAGAGTTATTTATCTCCTCCGTCTCCACAGATCCATGCATCTCCTCAAATGCTGATATATCTCCTCTTCAAGGCCTTCCCAAGTAAACCATTGCATGATAGTATGGCATGACCTCATCAAATAAGTGTGGCTGAAGAGAAAATATTCATGTGTTGTATGTAGAAACTTCTCCTTGAGCTTGGATGCTCTAGATAAGAAGATCCTACCATGATAGTAGATGACCACATCGTTGAATAAATATCCCTCCTCTTGTAGTTGGTCATCAAGTATCATGCAAGTAAAAAGATCCTTGGAATAATCCACCAACAGCTGGGATTTCCAATATGGATCTATCCTCCAAAGTGATAGCGCTGATTATTTGTCATATAAAACATTTGTCATATATCTGATCTCCTCTTTGAAATATCCTATGTCAAAGTCACATACCTGGATGCTGCTATCCTCCCTCTACTGCTCCTTTCTCAGCGCAAGATCTGAGATGAGAGTGGGTAATGATGATGTTGGGAGAATTTCTACATCCTCCTTGAGTCTACCCAAGACTCTCAGCATTGTACCATGACCTCCCAATGCTTCCACTCCTCCTGAATCTATATGTGGTGCACCATGATGTGAGACATTTCTCACCAACTCTTGATAAGGTGGCCTCCCAGGTGGTTTTCCCCAAAATAGTAATGTCTCATGGGCCAAAGTCATGTGCATAATATATGGGACTGTTAGGTCCTTGCTTCCACTGTGTAAATCCATCTATGTTTTCTGTGTGGAAGTTGTTTGTGAGGGATATGTGTGCATGCCCCTAATCATTTGATTTTTTCTACTCTTTCTATCCACCCATTCCATTTGCAAAGTCTCCCAATTTGTGGTGACCTTCCCCAAATTAATCAACCACTGCACACCCAATATCACATTGGTGTCATGCATGTCAACCATAAAGAAGTGATTAGTCAATGTATATTCCCCCATGGTGACAGATAAAGATGGAACATAATGCATGCACTACATAGTTCTATCTCCTGGGACCAAAACATAAAATCCCTCAAAATCATCAATGGGTATTTCATCTGCACTAGTTGGGAATCAATAAAGTTGTGGGTAGCCCCACTGTCAATGAAAATTGAAACCCTCTGATCTAAGATGGTACCCTCAATTTCAAGTACTTGGGTACTCCTCTCAATGATGCAAGAGCCCCTCCAATGGGATAAAATGCTCCATTCCCACTTCCTGGTGGTGGTGGACCATCTCCTGCTATTCCAGCACTATGACCTCCTTCTGGTTCTTCTTCCTCATTCTTCTCATCATCTAAAAAGACCTCTATATAGTGTGACTTTCCTTATGCACATCTATGTCTAGGTGCCCATGATTCTTGGCATGTGAAGCAAAGATTAATTCTCCTCAAATCTCTTTGGACATCATCACTAATAGGTACTTCGTTTTGGCTCTCTTTTGAAAAAGGAGCCTTCTCATCTTTTCCCTTTGATGGAAAAGTGGGCTTTTTCTGAAATTTTTCCTTTGCTTTTGGCAAGGCATATTGTAGATCTCTAGCCCTTTCAATGGCATCTTGAAGGGTAGTGGGTTTGGTATAATTTAACCAACCCATGAAGAGGTTTTGCTAACCCATCAATAAACATATAGACCCTCCTTGTTGCAGATAAATCAGGAACCATAACAGAAAGTTCTAGACATTCATAAATACAAGTTTCCAGATTTCCTGATTGTTTGAGCTTTTCTAGCCCCATGAAAGGTGCCTCTGGATCTCTTCAATTAAACCTCTCCACCAACCTCCTTGTGAACTTTGAATATCCAGTCACATTGGCATGACCCAATGTAGACAAGCCATGAAACCACCAATCTTGTGCTTCACCCTCAAGGTGCAACGCTACTATCTTGATGGCCTCCATCTCAGGTACTTGGTTCAGCTGGAAGTAGATGTCCAGCTTCTCTACCCATGATTTAGCAGTTCATTTTGATGACCCATTAAAGTAGGGTAAGAAAAATCTACCCATATTCCGGTTTAGATCATGATTTTGTATGAATCCTCCACCTATGTTGTGATGTTGGGGTCTCCTATTGTGCTTGATATGACAAAATTCTTGAAAACTCAAGTGATCCTTGAATCTCTGAGATTGAGGCTCATACTCCATGAAATAGTCTTCAAGAGTTTCTTGTTCTTGAAACCCTCCATTTCACAGTGCTAAGAATGTAGGCACTGTAGAGCGTTGGGAAACTTACTACTACTTCATTGGTTGATCACTCCAGTGATGAGAAATTTTGGAGCCTTCACCATGTAGATACCCTTTATGGGATTCCTTACGTATATCCATCCTCATCTCCTTTATTTCTCTAGCAATGTCTTGCATAGTTCGAAGAAGAAGCTTAGGAAACTCCTTGTCATCCTCTTCTCCTGATAAAGGGGTTTTACCCTTGTCTTCTTTATCATCTATATACTCATACTTCCAGTTTCTTCTTCTGAGATACCTCTTCTCTCTATCTGTGAGAGGATCTCCTTCCTGATGACATATTGGCTTAAGGTGCACAGTTTGAGCCAATATTATTCTCTAATACCACTGTATTATTCCTAAATGGGAAAAACAGGAATACAATGCAAAATGCTTGAAATAGCAGTGTAAACATCACATTAAAGTATGAGACCAATATGGAGCCTTTCCATTAATCATAACAACAGAAAATATGTATAAAATAATGGGCCACAAAGCACATAACGATATACAACAAGCCTCCAATAAAGAAATCCCTCAAGAATGAGGTGTTGTTGCTATATCAAAATGAACAATGTTACCGATGAAATAGGTAACCGCAATGTTGCCTACTTTTTTTTGGTAGCATAAAAAGCCCCCGATTTTGAAAAGTGGTGATGCAGAATCACCATATTTTTTTTTGTGCACATTTTTGACACTCTAATATTTTTATTTATGAAGTATGAATATTTGTTTTAAAATGTTAGTGATTTTCATGCTAATTTTGAAATGTATTGATGCAGCATCAATTTTTTTTTTTTAGAGCAGTGATTTTCATGCTAATTTTGAAGCAGCATGTAGATGCGCATGTTATTTTTTTTTTTTTAGAGTGGTGATTTTCATGTTGGTAATAAAACCATGAAAACTTAGATATATATATATATATATATATATATATATATATACATATATATATATATATATATATATATATATATATAAACAATAAAAAAAAACCAATAAATATTAGAAAAAACAAAAATAGCTCGTAAAAATAAAAAAATTTAAACAAATTTAAACAAAAAAAACAAAATTATTTGAAAATTATATCGAAGGAAATGACAAAATTTGGAAAAAAAAGACATATATTTTAAAGAAAAAAAACAAAAATTGAACAAAAAAATTTAAAAAAAAAAACATCAAAAACATTTTTTTCTAACTTAATAAAAAAACCATATAATAATAATAATATATATATATATATATATATATATATATATATATATATATATATATATATATATATATATATATATTAAAATTACAAAATTAAAATTTAGAAGAAAAAAAATTTAATTTAAAATTTAAAAAAAAAAAAACAATTAAAATTGAAAAATAAAAATAAAATAAAATAAAATAAAATAAAAAAAACTATCATTAAAAAACAAAAAAAATGAAAAAAACCACGTGCAAATAATTAAAAAATAAATATACATAAATTTAGTGTTTTTTTTTTTTAATAAAAAATTTATAGATTTTAAAAATGAAAAACTAAATAAACGAAAAAATTAAAAAAAACAATTAAATTAAATTAAAATTTAAAAATTTTAATAAATAAATTTTAAATTTTAAATTTTAAAAAATAATTAATCTATAATATTAAATATTAAAAAAAAATTAAACAAATTGAATTTAAAATAAAAAAATTGAATAAAAAAAATGATTTTAAATTTTTTGAAATTAAAAAAAATTAAAATTAAAATATTAAAAATTAAAAAAAAATAAAAATAAAAATAAAATATATATATATATATATATATATATATATATTAAAAATTAAAAACAAAAAAAATAAAACATATCTTTTTTTATTTTAAATAAAAAAATTTAATTAAAAAAAATTAAATTTTTGGAATAAAAAAAAAAAAAACAAACAAGCAAACAAACAAAAAAACCGTGGTGGTGGTGGGGGCACAGCCTGCCCGTTGGGCGCCGGGGGCTGGCCAGGCGGTGCCACGAGGGCGGCCCAGCAGCCCCACGGCCCCCGCTGGGCGGAGGGCCGATTCTCGGAATCGGCCCTCCGCCCAGCGGGGGTCGTGGGGCCGTTGGGCCGCCCCCATGGCGCCGCCCGGCCGACCCCCGGCGCCCATCGGGCGGGCTGTTCGCGCGCAGCCCCCGGCGCCCAACGGGCGGGCTGCGCCCCCACCACCACCACCGGTGTGTTTTTTATTTATTTTTTAATTGATTTTTTTTTAATTTTTTTTTTTATTCTAAAAAATTAATTTTTTTTTTAATTTAATTTTTTTATTTAAAATACAATTTGTTTTGTTTTTGTTTTTTTTTTAATTTTTTTTCCCAATTTTTTTTTTTCTTTTTTTAATAATTTTTATTTTGCTTTTTTTTATTTAATTGATTATTTTTTTTTAATTTCATAATTTTTTTTTATTATCAAGTTTTACGTTTAGTTTTTTAATATAATTTTATAAAATTTAATAAATTTTGTATTTTTTTTTAAATTTATTTGGATTTAATATTGTTTTTTAAATGTTTTATTTTTTTATTATTTTTTTTTGTTAATTACGTAAAATTGTTATATTTTTTATTTCAATTAAAATTGTGTATTTAAAATTAGATTTTTTTTAATTAAACTTAATTTTTTTAAATTAATTTGTTTTTTAAATTTTTTTTTATTTAATATTTTATTTATTTTTTTATTTTTTTCAATTTTCCATTTTTAATTGATTTTTAAAATTTTTAAAGTTTTTCTTTTAACAATGTTTTTTTTTTTTTTAATATTTAAAATTTATTTTTTCTTTCAAAATTTATTTGTTTATTCATTTATTTATTAAAATTTAATATTTTTTGTTTTTAAATTTAATTTGTTATTTTAATATTAACTTTTTTTTTTAATTTAATAAAATCTAATATATATACATATTTTAATTTAAGTTCATATATGTATTTTATTTTTTATAATTTAAATTTAATTTATTTTTTATAGTTTATTTGTTTTTTTAATATATATTGTTTTAAATTTAATATTTTCATTGTATTTTTTTTTTATTTTTTTTTTAATTAATTTTTTATTTTTCCCTTTTAATTTGAATAATGTTTTTTTTTTTTTTTTAATTTTTAAATTTATTAAAATTTAATATATTTTCTTAAATTTAATTTTTTGTTTTAAATTTTTTTATTTTTTTTTAAATTTAATAAGCATTTTCTTTTTCTTTTTTAAATTTAATTTCTATATTTTATTTTGTATAATTTCCTTCTTTTTTAACTTGTTTTTTTTTTTTATTTAATATTTTTATTTTGTTTTTATTTTTATTTTTTAATTTCTATATTTTTTAAATTTTAATCTTAATTTTTTTTTTTCCTTAAATTTGAGGTTTTTTTTAATGTTTGAATTAAAATTTTTATTTTGTTTTTATTTTTATCTTTTTTAACTTCATATATTTTTAAATTTTAAGCTTTTAAATGTTTTTATTTTTAAAATTTATTTTTTTCTTAAATTTTAGGTTTTTTTTTAATGTTTGAATTTAAAAATAAAAAAATGTTATTTCTATTTTTTAAAATGCCAAAAATATGACACAATTTTTTGTTTTTGTTATTCCAGCATCAACTTGTTTTGTTTTGAGGGTGTTTTTTCAATCCTTTTTTCAAGAAACAATTTTGTTTTTACCATAATTTTATAAAATGTTGAAATTTGACCTTAAAAAAAAACGAAGTGCGTTCTAGAAGACACACTTTTTGTTTTTGGGGTGTTTTTTCATGTTTTTTGAGTCTTTTTGGGCTAGAGTTCCCATTTTGAGGTCAGGTTACCTATTTGATCGGTAACAGTGTTAATGTCGAAAGACTGCTACAGTGTTGTCATAGGTGCACTGCTACAGCAAATGAAGATAAAAAATATGAGTGGAAGTTATATGCCTCAATAGATAATCTACAATGAAGATCAAGGCTCTATACAACCTCCAACAAGAAACCCAAGAGGCTTTTCATAAATACACCAATATACAAGATAGGAATCAAAGCCCTAGGGTCGAAGACTCATCTGCAACAATACAACTAGAAAGATGTGGTTGATCCGATATGACAAAGAATGTAGCCTCCAATAGATCCTCTAGATTAAAGGTTGATCCCGTCACTAGAAAACCTCCTCTCCAAATGGTGTAATGAAACCACCCCCGCAACTCCTCCCTAAAATAACACGAAATTTCAAAGACTGAAAACTACGTTGTAGGGTAAAATGATGATGTGGCTCTGATGCCAATCGTTTAGTCAATTTAGTGTCCTAAATTGTTAACATAAATTATCGACCGGGGCTATTAAAGCGATGAAGTGTAATGAATTGTATGTGCTTAAGTGTCCCTTTTTCTTACTTCGTTGTTTTAATGTTTTGTTGATGTTTTTGGGAGTTTTTATATTTTGATCCTTAGCATTCTATTCTAGACTAGAAAGATGAGATTAAATCTATTTAAAAAAGGAAGGAAAGGGAAATCTTGTCAAATGAATTAAAGAAGAGTTTTATTTACAAGTTTTTGGAGTCTATTTTCTAATTAAGAAATGATGAAAAAATAGAAATTCTAATCCATGGATATTGCAACAGTAATCGAGAATTCAAGAAATGAAAACTAATAACTCAAACATTGCAACTAAATCCAATTCATTCAATTAAGATTTATTGGAAGAGCTTTTGAAAAAAGATTAATTGTAGTGTAATGAGGATCTCCTATGATATGAAATAAAATGCTAAAACAACTAATAACTCAAACATTACAACTGAATCCAATTCATTTAATTAAGATTTATTGAAGAGCTTTTGAAAAAGATTAATTGTAGTGTAATGAGGATCTCCTATGACAACTAATAACTCAAACATTACAAGCTGAATCCAATTCATTCAATTAAGATTTATTGAAAGAGCTTTTGAAAAATATTAATTGTAGTGTAATGAGGATCTCCTATGACATGAAATAAAATGCTAATAACTCAAAAATTACAAGCTGAATCCAATTCATTCAATTAAGATTTATTGGAAGAGATTTTGAAAAAATACTAATTGTAGTGTAATGAGGATCTCCTATGATATGAAATAAAATGCTTTCGGACAATTCATCGTATCTATAAGTCACTAACCATTTTAATTTAAGATTTAAATGGTCTTTACTTGGTCAAGCACAATAGCTCGTTGACTATGAAAGACAAGAAATGAAACCTAGGAAATCACATGTCTTATAAGTCACTTATCTATTATTCAATAGATTTTACTTAGTTTGCTCCAGCGAATTGCAAATTGTGAAAGAAATAATTTGAAAAAAAAGTAAAGAGAAATACTAAACAGAAGTCGAAGTAAACTTAGCTAGAAAAACACATGAAACCTCCTTAGCAAAGCATGGGCCCTCTACTACCAATTCAGGTGAAATCCTTAGCTTCTTGAAGATGTGATCAAAACAGACATCAAGGAACTTCTTTATTGATAAACTCACAAATCTACATCCCATTCCATCTTAAGCCTTCTCTTCTTCTCCTATTTTTTCCATATCATAATAGGAGAAAGCTTCCCCCTATTTATACAAAAATATGAGAAGTTCTCTCATTAATGAGAGTCCATGAATCTCTCCCTCTATCTCTCGAGTTACAATCAAAATAGGAAATGACAAGACACATGTCTTTTTAGAGTTTCAATACAAAAATAGGAAATGAGACACATATCTTCTTAGAGTTTTAATACAGAAAGGAAATGAAACACATATCCTCATGATCCCATGATCTTCTCCACTCAAATTCGAATTTGGTTTTGGTAGGCCACATAAAGGTCTTTTAGAAGCTTCCTTTTGACCTACACATGGCAACAATATCATCCCACTTGTTAGGTATAAGCATATGCACATTATTTTCTAATTTTTTAACCACAAATTCACTTAAAAATGCTAAGAATTAATAAAGTTTGGAAAAACATAAATGTAACCCAATAGTTGTAATGGTAAGGTAAATGTAATGAAATGGAGGTGAAGTGACGGTGGTAATATGGAAATATAAGTGAAAATGTAATGGAAGTGAATGACAATTTCAAGGCCCAACACCAACTCGTCGCAATAAGGCTCAAGGGCCTTCCTCACCCGGCCTCCCAATGGAAGGAACCCTTCCTCCACCGAAAAAAGCAGGATAAGAAATCACCCGAATGTATTCTCCACTCGTGCAACACTGCAACTCACACACATCTCTCAACAAAAACTTCATGGTACCACAAGATTGAAGCTTTGGCTCGATGCCTAAATGTGGAATATAGTGCAAACGCTCTTCCTTTGAGGTCACTCAAGGATATAGGTGGGATTCCCACTTGGAAACACCCTATGCTAAACAACAACGCAATCTTATCTAAACAACCAAAGAGAGAAACAAGTCTAAACATACCATAAATTTGAAGTATCAAATACATAAACATGAATAACTATGGCTGCCATCCTCTTCCTTATATAAGTGGTGAGCTTCATCACCCTTGGCCCCACTTATTAAAGGAACTACTTACGTGCATGGAGTCTCCCTCCAAAACTGCGATGTCCCATAATGAATGCCACTCCTCCATGACAACGTTATTGATTTGGGAAAAATTGACCCACTCTATGTGCTCCAACCCCTTTTCACACACAAGGGTGCTTAAAAAAGGCTCGCTAAGATGTCCTCATTTCACATTAGCGATGATTTTCTTCATATGAAGGAGATTTATGGGTCTCCATACCATCTTATTCATCAAAAAAAGGAAGCAAAAACCAAAATTACTATTTCAAATAGCTCATGGCTAATTGGAAATATTACGAGAGAAAGAGAGCGAAATAAGAGTGAAATAGGTGTGGAATAAGTGCTGAGAAAAGAGTGAACGAGAGAGGATAAATACATGTAAAAAACCGACTCATTTAAGGGCTTGGCTGCAGTATATTTAATTTCTAAATTAATTCCAAGTGTTTTGTGCTTAATCGGGCTCTCTATTTTAAAAAAATTATTTCATGTCTAAATTAATCCCAAGTGTTTTGTGCTTTTGATCGGGCTCTCTCGTATTAAACTTGTTGTATTATTTCTTTGTTAAAATCACACATTACATTGATTGCATAGAAGGAAGGTTAATTGGATTTGTAGGCACAATGAGGCCATAGACCTTGCTCGAATCCTCTCGTCAAATTGAATATTGTATTAGCTACGCGTAACAAAAGACAATTGGATTTTCGTGCATAGTGGGGACCATTCGATCCGACCCCGATCAACTGTGAGAGAACACATCGTAGCCAAAACGATTTCACATATCGCGTAATATAGAAGTAATAGTTAAGACTTCATAGGTTAAACTATTTAACTTTTGATGTGAAGTGGTACGACAAGGGCGTAACGTGGGCCATCGGATCTAGCGAGAGACTAACGGTGGAGATTGAAGGCGCACGAGCGAAATCACAAATCGAAAATTTTGGAAGTTCGTGTTAAGTTTATCGCAAGGTAAATTAAATACTTTGCAATGCAAATTAAAGAAGGCACATGGCAGCACGATGCAACGTTGCATATCGCAAGAAATATATTTTAACTTTTAAGTTATATTTTAAATCACACGAAGTGTGATCACCCTGCGATTGGTCGAAGATCTGTTGTGGGACCCTCCGGTAATAAATGTTGTGTATTTGCATTGGTTTTAGGTTTATGTGTGGTCTTTGTAGAACTCCATCTGTGATCGTGTGCATATGTATGTTAAGAAATTCCAAAGTTGAACTGCGCTACGAGTAAGGTAGTTTTGTGTGGAATCATAAAACACGGCTTTCATGGCGCATTCTAGTATTCTTATAGCTAGTCCGCATCAATTGGTATCGAGCAAAAAAATCTCGTTTCCTAAGTGAAGATGGAAGTAGGAAGAAGAGGTCGGGGGAAGAGCCAAGGGGAGCGAGCAGATGAAGGATCTGCTTGAAGAGATTAGACTTTGTTGTCATCACGTTTGGAAGTAGTGGAAGCGAGAAGGCGCAGGAACTCGAAGGTGGAGATGATAGTGATGGTGAGACAATGGCACCAATGTATAGGGTCGAGAGGATGAGACACCATAAATCAAACTACTAAAATCTTTTTTGATGGGTAGCAACAAGCCAAGATCGGATCTCTTCAATTATGATGGAATTTTGTCCACAAAATCATTTTTGGACTAGATAAGTGTGTTAGAAAAACACTTCGAGTATAAAGAAGTTAGTGAGGATAGGAAAATTAGGTTTGTTGTCACTAAGTTGAAAGGACACGCCGCCCCTGTGGTGGGATAGTGTGCGAGCATAAAGGAGAAGACCGAACAAGTCTTTGATCAAGAAATGGGACAAGATGATTTCAAAGATGAAAATAATTTCCGCCTAAATATTAGCAAATTTCCCCTTTACGTACAAGTGCATATTACGAGACAGAGAACGATGATCTGTAAAGGAATACACGAAGAGTTCTATAAAGTGAACTTGAGGGTTGGGTATGTTGAAGATACCCCTAAGAAGACAAAGAGTAAGATTTGTGAATGTTATACGAATTGAAATCTTAGATGAAATCAATATTATTTTCCCTAAAACTATAGAGGAGGCATACCAGAGTGTGCTTTGAAGGCGGAAGAAAATATTACCGAGAAGCGTAATGCAAGAAGAGGACATGGTTCTGGTAGAGGAAGAGGACGGTCCTTTGCGAGAGGTAGCACTGCCAACGGTAATGAAGAGGGCAAACAATTCGAATACTTCGGAGACAGACGCGAGAAGGAAGGTAACACCCGGTAGGAGGAAGGTCATACCAACGAGTAATAGGTAATGGCGAGAGGTAGAGGAAATTCCTACCGGTGTTACAAGCTGTGTCACAAATGGGGGCACATGTCTTTTGAATGTCCCGAAAATGACCAAGTTGGACAGAGGGGAGCATATGTTGCTCAAGATGATGTAGCGAGAGGCACCACCATAAGAAGTGGAGAATGTGCTCGAAACGGGGAGAGGCCTTGGTATTGAAAAAAGGTTTTACTAAAACCAGCTAAGGAGGTGGTTGACCGACACTGAGAGGAAATCATTGTTCTAGACTATGTGCAAGTTGCATGGAAAATGCCGCAAATTGATTATAGATAGTGGAAGCAATGATAACTTGGTAGGAAATGATATGGTAGAAAAATTGGGTTTTAAGAAGTTGAAGCACCCAACTCCATATAAGGTGTCTTGGTTGTAGAAAGGATAGCAAGCTGTTGGTTGATGAGTAGTGCGAGGTGGAGTTTCACATTGGAAAGTACAAGGACAAGGTGAATTGTGATATTATGCCTATGGACTTGTGCCATATTCTATTTGGAAAACCATGACAATATGATAGAAAGGTTGTCCATGATGGGGAAAATAATTTTTACATATTTGTGAACAATGGGATAAAGCATATGCTAGTTCCCATGAAAGAAGAAGATACTCGCAGAAACTAGTGGGACTAAAACACCGCCGATAGGCGGAAAGGAGTTTATGCGTCGAGGGTTGAGGAGAATGAGGTGAATTATGCAGCTTGTGCGAAGGCCAAGGGTAGTATTAATGCATATAGAAATCATTGATTTTCCCGTGGAAATAGAGGACATGTTGTAAGAGATTAGCGATATTGTGGTAGATTATCTACCAAATAAGTTACCACCAAAGCGAAGCATTAGTCACCATATTGATTTTATTCCAGGAGCAATTTTCCAAACAAGGTTGCTTACCTGATGAGTCTAAAAGACAACGAGGAGATTAGGAAGAAAGTACAATAATTTTTGGATAAAGGGCTAATTCGGGGAGAGTTTGAGTCCTTGTGTTGTTTCAACCATTTTAGCTCCCAAGAAAGGAGGTGAATAGTGGATGTGCACTAATTCCCAGGTGATAAACAAGATCACTATCGTGTACAGGGTTTCATTTACCTTGGATGGATGATATGATGGATTGTCCGAGTGGAGCGAGCGTACTTTTCAAAGATAGATCTAAAAATCGCCTATCACCATATCGGGATTAGAGAAGGTGACGAATGGAAGACAACTTTCAAGACCAATGAAGGCTTGTATGAATGGTTGGTCATGCCATTTGGGCGTGAGCAATGCTCCCATCACATTCATGCGTTTGATGAATGAGATGTTGAAAGAATTCATTTGCAATTTTGTGATCGTGTATCTCGGATGATATACTTATTTTTAGCAAGATGAAGGGGGAAGATTTTCGGCGTGTCGGGTATGTGCCTTTGGAAAAAGTTGTAGCAAAATAAATTGTTGATGAATTTAATAAAATGTTCCTTTTTCAAGAAATAATTGATTTATTTAGGATTTGTAATTTCGAAAATGAGTTGAAGATGGACCCATAGAAGGTTGCAACCATAGTTAGATGGCCATCTCCCAAAAGTTTGTTTGAAGTAAGAATCTTTCATGGATTGGTAAGTTTCTATCGGAATTTGATTAAGAACTTCAATGGTATTTGTGCACCTATGGTGGATACCATTGAGAAGGAAAATTAGTCTTTTCATTGGATAGAATCTGCTGAGAGAAGTTTTCGACTTTTTTGAAGAATAAGATCACGAAAAAAAATCCTAAAACTACCGAGACTTCAACAAAATTTTCCAAGTTCGTTGTGATGCCAATGGGACATCCATTGGTACAGACTTGGCCAAGAAGATAATCCAAAGATAGCATACTTTAGTGAGAATTTAAATGAGAGCGAAAAGCGAAGTATACATCTTATTACAAAGAGTTTTATGCAATTGTCCAAGTGTTGAAGCATTGGAGACATTATTTGTTGGCTAATGAATTTGTCTTTTTTTCGACAATTACGTGTTACAATACATTATGTAGCAACACAAGTTGAATCATAAACATGAAAAATGGGTGCAGTACTTGCAGAGTTTTTATATTTCTTTTGAAACACATCAACTGGTCGGGCCAACAAGGTGGCAGATGTGTTAAGTAGAAGAAGTTTCATATTACAAGAAAGCGCAATGCAAGTGTTGGGATTTGAACATCTCAAAGACTTGTATGAGATGGATGCGATTTTAAGGAAGCTTATGAAGCTTGCAAAAATCCGTTGTTGAGAGACAATATTCCATGGTTGGACTACAACATGCGGGAGGGTTTTTCTGTTAAAAGGAGGACAATTGTGTATTCCGAATGTTCCATGCGAGAGAAATTAATTCAAGAAAAAAAATAGTGGAGGTTTGGCGGACATTTTGGCATAGATAATACTTTGGATCAATTGAGCCACTTTTACTATTGGCGAGAGGATGCAAAGAGATTTTCATAGATTCATGATCAGGGTGTAAAGTTTTTCAACATGCAAAGGGACGTAGCCAAAATGCAAGTTTGTATACACCCTCGCCCATCCCAAACGAGACCATGGGACTTAATCGGCTTGGACATTGTCTTAGGTCTACCAAAGACACATTGGGGATTTGATTCCATCATGGTGATGGTGATCGTTTCACCAAAATGGCACATTTCATACCATGTAGAAAGACAAGTGATGCCACACATGTAGCACACTTGTTCTTTTCGGAGATAGTCGGATTACATGGCTTGTCGAAGTCCATCATCTCGAACATGGATGTAAAGTTCACAGGCCATTTCGCTGCGAACATTGTGGAAGAAGCTAGACACCAAACTAAATTTCGGTTTGGCTTATCACCCACGATCGGACGGAAAAGCGAAGTTATGAACAAGAGTCCGGGGAAATCTACTAAGGAGTCGCAGTTTGGTGAAAATTCTATATAGTGGGATCGTGATAGCCTGCACAAGTGGAGTTTGCCTACAATGACTCACCCAAACTGTAAGCATGGAAAAAAGTCCTTTCCAAATCCTATATGGAATGCACCCACGTGGATTATTTTAATTGCGATATTTGGGTCGAGTTGGAGCGCAGGAGTGTTGATGGAAAATATTTTGCGAAAGAAATCAACGATCTACATGAACATGTAAAATTGAAGCTACGAGGACAACGACGAAAGATATAAACAGAAAGAAGATTTTAAAAGGCGGGAGGTACAATTTGAAGTGGGGGGAACTAGTATCGGCACATTTGCACAAGGAGAGGTTTCCTAAAGGTGAATACACCAAATTGAAGATGAAAAATATCGGGCCTTATAGAATCCTTTTGGGAAGTTTTCTCGCAAATTCTTACGAGTTGCGATTACTCTCCGAGTGTAGGAATCTTGCCCATTTTTAATGTGGCGGATCCGTACCCATACACTTTTGTTGATGAGGAAGACAGGTTCGAGAGACAAACACGAGACATCCGAGTAATGAGGAGAGATCATGGATTAAAGCAGATGCCTCTAGCACAACGTTTGGAAATTGAATGAGTTCTAGACACACAGGGTAGCTAGGAAGACACGAAGAAAATAATATTTAGAGTATCCGGTCAAATGGAAGGACTATCCTCTGGAGTATTGTTCTTGGTTGCATGCTACCCAAATTCAAAGCATCGGGTACTCTATTGAAGATCTCATGGACGGGAGCCATGAGTTTAATTTACCCCGGAGCCCGATGCGAGAGCATCCAGCGAAAGGCTACAAGCTGGAGTTGATTTCTTCTACTAGACGGGAGAAGAAGTTTTGAATTCTATTTTACTTTGTTTTAAGTTAATTTGGGCTAACATAGCCATTGTAATCTGCATGATTAAAAGAATAGTTAAATTAGGATTAGTTAAGTATTTAGTTGAGTGAACTCACTATGAACCGAATGACATTTTCTCAACCATATGGGGATTTTGGAAAGGCATAAATCCAAACCAAATTGACCATTGTGGGTTTCACGGCATCCGTAGAGAGAAAGAAAGTGAAATAGGTGAGGAATAAGTGCAAGAAAGGAGTGAACATAGAGGAGAAATACTTGTAAAAACCAACCATTTAAGGGCTTGGATCTCGTATGTTTCATTTCTAAATTAATTCCAATTGTTTTCTACTTGATCGGGCTCTCTGTTTTAAAACAATATTTCATGTCTAAATTAATCCCAAGTTTTTTTGTGCTTTCATTGGGCTCTCTTTATTAAACATACTTGTTTTATTTCTTTGTTAAAATCGCACATTACATTGATCGCACAACAGGAAGGTTAATCATATTTGCAAGCACGAGCGAGGCCATAGACCTTGCATGAATCCTCTATCGAATTGAATATTTTATTAGTGATAGAATAGAAGAAAATCGGATTTGCGAGGGCACAACGAGGGACCATTCAATCCGACACCGATTAACCGTGAGAGAACACATCGTAGCCGGAATGATTTCACACATCACGTAATCTAGAAGTCATGGTTAAGACTTCGCAATTTAAACTATTTAACTTGCGATGCAAAGTGGTATGGCAAGGGCGTAACATGGGCCGTCGGATCAGTAGAGACTAACGAGTGGAGATTGAATACGCACTCTGGGAGCGAAATCACAAATCGCAAATTTTGGAAGTTAGCATTAAGGCGGTCACAAGGTAAATTAAATAATTCGCCATGCAAATTGGAGAAGGCACGCTAAGCACGGCGCAACATCGCATATCAAAATAAATAGAGTTTAAGTTTTAAGCTATATTGTAAAGCCCGTGAAGTGCGATCGCCTCGTGATTGGTTGGCATCGTTGTGGGACCCTCCCGTCAAGAAATGTTGTGTATTTTCATTGGTTTTAGGTTTATGTGTGGTCCGTGTAGAACTCTGCTATGATCGCGTGCGTATGTATGTTAAGAAATTCCAAAGTTGAACTTTGTTGTGAGTAAGGTAGTTTTGTATGGAATTATAAAACATTGTTCCACGACGCATTCTCGGTATTCTTGCATGCTAGTCTGGATCAAGGGGGAGAGAGGGAGGGAAGATGAAATACACAAAGATTTAGAAGTGGAGAGAGAGGGAATGATAGGGGGAGATATGGAGAGAGAGTGTGTGTGTTTTGGGGTGAGATATTGAGACAAAGAAGAAGAGATGGAGAGAAGGGGGGAGATAAGGAGAGTGAGAGGCATATAGTAACATAGTTTGAGAGAGAAAGAGAGAGAGAGAGAGAGAGAGAGAGAGAGAGAGATGTGGGAGAGAAAGGGAGATAGAGGGAAGGAATAGAGGGAGGATGTGAGAGAGTGGAGAGAGGTAGGGAAAGAGAGATGGAGATGGAGGGGGAGAGAGAGAGGGAGGTAAGAAGAAATAAATAGAGAGAGAAAGGTTGAGAGAGAGAGGGGGAATGATAAGGCATATGGAGAGAGTACAATAGGAGGGAAGAGAGATATAAGCGAGGGAGAGGGAGAGAAGGGGAAGAGAGAGAGAGATAGGAGGAGGGATTTATAGATAGATAGTTTGGAGAAAGGCGGTGTATGTTTTGGGGGTGATATAAAGAGATAGAGGGAGATAGAGATATAGATGGAAGGTGAAGAGAGGGAAGAAGAGAGAGATGGTGACACAAAGGGGGGGGATAAAGATATTGATAGATATGGAGTGATAGAGCGTGTGAGTTTGGGTGGGGTGAGATAGAGAGAAAAATAAGGAGAGATGGAGGGAAATATATATATATATATGAATGGGGGAGAGAGGGAAGAACATTTGGTGCAGTATATGCATTTATTTTAGTGTAAATGGTGATTTCTAGTCCTATTTTATTGCTTGCACTAGATGCATTGATTTAATTGTAGATGTTGATTTCTAATGATATTTGATTACTTGCACTAGATGCATTGATTTCAATGTAGATGATTTCTAATCCTATTTGATTTCTTGCACTAAATGCATTGGTTTTACTATAGATGGTGATTTCTAATCCTATTTGATTGCTTGCACTAGATAAATTAATTTCAATGTAGATGTTGATTTTTAATTATATCCGATTGCTTGCACTAGATGCATTGATTTCAATGTATATGTTTTTTTAATCCTATTTCATTGCTTGCAGTAAATGCAATGATTTCAATGTAGATGGTTATTTATAATCCCATTTAATTTATTGCACTAGATGCATCGATTCTAGTGTAGATGTTGGTTTCTAATCCTATTTTCTTACTTTCACTAGATGCATTGACTTCGATGTAGATGTTGGTTTCTAATCCTATTTTCTTACTTGCAATAGATGCATTGATTTGTGTAGATGTTGGTTTCTAATCATATTTGAAAACTTTCACTAGATGCATTAATTTCAATGTAGATGTTGATTTCTAATTATATTTGATTACTTGCACTACATGCATTGATTTAAATGGAGATGATTTCTAATCCTATTTGATTGATTGCGTGTAAATTCATTAATTTTAGTGTGGATGGTGATTTCTAATCCTATTTGATTTTTGGCACTATATGCATTGATTTTAGTCTAGATGTTGGTTCTAATGCTATTTTCTTATTTTCTCTGCATGCATTGATTTAAGTGTAGAAGTTGATTTCTAATCCTATTTGATCACTTGCACGATGCATTGATTTCTAGATGGTGTTTTCTAATATTATTTGTTTGCTTGCATTAGATGCATTGATTTCGATACAAATGTTTATTTCTTATTTGATGTAATTGTATGTATAATGGTACATTAATTTTTAAAGCGATTGGATTAACGAGTCTCCATTGATTTCAGAGTGTAAGCACACAAAATTATTGACTATATACATTGATTTTTCACAATGTACTACAACAACTCAAGATAAATATTTTATTGGTTTAGGATTTCAAACTCGTCCTTTTCATATAATCAATGTGAAAAAGATGAAAAAAAACTAACAAGGGTGAGAGTAAGAATAGTACAAAATATTGTAATGGATTCGGGCATGGAAGGCCAAGAATGTATGAGACCCCTATCCTCAGATTTTTTTGTTTAAACTCTGTAGATTACATATTTTTGACATGTTTGATGAAATGATTGTCATGTCCAATAGGGGTCGAGTCAAGTCATTGTTCAAATGTTTGATTTTAAATCGTTAATTTGTTGTTATCTTTTAGTTCTGAAATTTTCATGGAATTACGGGTAGTGATCCTCGCTTTGGGCCTAAAAAAGTGGCACATAAATCGGGTCGTTGGCTCAAAACTACCGGAAAAAGTCCCTAGTCGAGATGCATACCCATGTTGTGTTGCGAGTGGAGGCTTCTCGTTGCACCCTTTCCCATGTCAAGGGATCGACTCGGGGAATCATGCATGAAAAGGTCGGAGTTGGATCGGGGGCCGAGCCTCAAGGAAGGGTTTGGATGACACTTGGGTGTCTTGTAGCACAAGGAAAAGGTCGCATGTAGTGGTGTGTTATCGGCTACACTTCCTTAAGGTGACCCCGAGAGGTTGAATAAGATGAGAGTAACTCTTTGTCACATGTTTATCCTCGGGTTGAATATTAATCAAATTTTTAATCAAATAGTGAGGGTTGAATATTAATCAAATTAATTAAATCATATTTTATTCAATTATAAATAAATTTATTGGGTATTATAAATATTTTATGTGATATAATATTATTATGGTTTTATTGTGGAGACAATTTGACAATTAATCGCAATTAAATGAGAGGTCTTTTAGAAAGTTACACCGAGTCCATTCTATAGTTGAGTAGAGTGTGAAGTCCATATGTGTAAGTAAAAATAAAATATTATGTGTTAGTATGTGTGTCCCTTTTAAAAATAAAAAATAAAATATTGTGTGTAAGTATGTCCGTCCTTAAAATAAAAAACAAAATATTTCCTAAATAGAAAGGCTATGTATAAGTATGCCAGTCCCTTTTAAAATAAAAATAAAATATTTCCTAAATAGAAAAAAAATGTAGGTTATAAGCTAAACTAAAAAAAATAAAAAAATATGCTATGCATATTTAATTAGTTGTCCTAATAACATAATATGATTTCATAATTGTTTTATTCTCTCCTGTGAGTAAAATTCCAAAATATTTTTGAAATATACCTTTTTAAATGACTCAACCCACTCCCAAAACACAACACGATCCATGAGATGATCTTGTCTATTTGTCATGAGATATGGAGAGGAGATAGCATCCTCTAATTTCACAAGCAATGTAAACAAATTCCGGATATCGAGAAGAGATATCATCCTCCTACTTCACAAGCAACCTAAATAAATTCCACACTGAAACATAATAGTGAAAGAGATTTATGCAGAGAGTTGAACACTATTGTTTATAGTAGAAAATTGATAACGAGAGGGAAGCATTTGAATAGAAAAGATTGTAATGCATTCAGGCATGGAAGGCAAAGCTTGTATTCAGCAATAAAGTAGAGAGTATTATGCTATTAATGTAATTTGGACTGGACTTGGCCGAGAGGCATCCATAGTATATTTATTTGCAGGGGAATGCTTATTTGACTAGAGCATAACATGACATATCAACGACTAATATATATATATATATATATATATATATATATATATATATATATATATATATATATATATATATATATATAATTGACACAACCAAACAATTGTGTAAATTGTTGATCGAGATAAAGCTAGCTATCCTCCCGATTGGATGAAGGAAAGATAATTGGTTCGCGTATATGAGCACATTCCATGAATGCATTTAGTGCAGGTGATGTCGCAATGCCCACATCATCACATCCGTACTTTGGCTCTGCAGATTCCGTTCTAGTTGCAAGAAACCTTCCAACCCAACGCATTTCCCTCCTGCACCCGATCTTGTGACTATCAATACTATAATTGCGGTTGCACCAATATTCTCCATTTTATTTGAAAAATTGGGAGGTCTAGAAAATCGTTGGGTTCATTTGGTGCACACTATGATCTAGATATTGGAAGAGATTCCTCAATGTAGCGAGATTGGGTTGTAGAGGGATTGGAAGAGCTCTCCTCAACCTCAACAACGTAGACGGTTGCGAGAGGGGTTGTTGAAATGGGTAGCCAATGGGGTCGGGAATTATACTTGTTGAAATGGGTAGCTAGTGGGGTGGAGAATTTATACGTAGCGGAGGAAAGGCTTGTACATCCTCGGTCGGTCATTTGCATGGAAATAATAAATGATGAGAGGTATGAATACATGAAGGACTCTATTTCATATTTTGAATGTTGTATATTTATCAATTTTATTCATCACCTTAAAAACATTTAAAGCAAGATATTGTGAAAATAATAAATGTTGTGAGGTATGAATACACTATGAAGGACTCTTTTTTCATATTTTAAATGTTATATATTTATCATTTTTATTCATCATCTTAAAAGCATTAAAAGAAAGATATCGTGAATCTTGCTTTTATCACCGTATGTCACCGTGTTGAATCTAATACATCATCCCATCATAGATTATAGAACAGATAGAAGGTAATTATAGTCACCTTCCCTGAGTCATTGTCTTGCTATCTGTTTTTTTCGCTATTGTCGCCCAATTGTCAATTTCAAGGATTCATTGCAACAAATTGCAATATATATACAAGGCTCGGCTAATTAAGCTTTTGCCCATATTCAATAGTGACGAAATTGTTGCATATATTCAAAACATCTTCAAATACTCTGAATGTTATTACTCTTCAAATCCTGGACTTCGAATTAGGTATGAAACTCTTTAAGGTATATAAGACTACTATTATTGCTATGTCACATATCTCGCTCAAAGCTTACAAGGTATCTTGGTGTGAGGGATTCTGACATCAACATATGTAGTTGTCAATTATATTCTTTGTTGCTTATTAAGGTCAAGTCTGCCATCAATCCAAAACCTTGCAAGGCATTTTATATGCTAATTCTCGTCTAATATAGATAAAAGTCTTGCGAGCGTGAGAACTATGAATAGTAGTCCTCTTTCTATTCATACTGCTGCATACAGAAGGAAGCTTTTGAAACAATTATTATATTCCCAATAATGATGCTATAGTGAAGCCAACTTAAACACAAAATTCCCGCTTGAATACCTTACATAATGTAGAGTTTTAATGCTTCGAAACTATAATGCATAGACCTTGAAATATTTAGATTCAAACTCCGCACTCGAATCAATTGTTTGAATTATTCATCTTTATAATGGTGTTGGGCCATATATGACTAAATTTATGACCAACAAAGTGCGAGAAGAATGATCGAATTGATGACCAACAAAGTGCGAGAAGAATCACGATCCAAGGGGTTGCGGACATATTAGTAAAAACAGAGCTTATCCGCGAGATATGAAATAGGTCATATGCCCTCGCCCTAACCGAGAGATGACCCGAAATGCTTCAAGGAGTTGTAAACAATATTTTGGGGAATTTTCAAATAGTCCGCAAGATAAAAGGATCACTAGTGTAAGTTCTAAATACAAGCCAATCCAAAAGGAACTTCAACACTTTCACGTTTGAAAAAACCATCCTTGCCGGTTGATTTGTAGCCCCAAGAGGATCGAAATAGCTCCTCATTTCACAAGATAGAAAAAATGTTGAAATTCAAGGATTAGAGTGATATTCCACAAAGACGAGGGCTTATGCTACAATTTTGGAAACGTCTATAAAGCTGTTCATGCAATTTATTTTAGAGTCAAATCATCAGGTGAAATGTGATACCACCAAACTTTTCATACTTAGTAATAAAGTCCTAATGAGGAATGAAATTATATATATATAAAAGGTTTTTAAACAAGCTCTCGAATGGATCGTTAACAACCCTTACTATTCATCAATTTATATTAATCAGAGAGACAAGGGTGTTGCTTAGAAATTATGCGCGTAGAGTTATTTGAATTATACAAGGATTTCCTCTTGCTAGTTTCTGTAGCCTTAGTTCTTACGCATTGTTCAGCAATGAACCTATTGGCCGCAGAGGAAATCCTTGTATAAAAGAAGATACCCTTAAGGGGACAAAATTCTACTCCTTGCAATTATGAAACCAAACTAGATACTAAGAAATACACAGGAAATGGATGTAGTGATCAGGAGATCAAGCCCTTTGTGGAAAAATGTTCAAAAATTTAGTTGCTCAGAATTGATCCAAACCAGATCGACTGGAAAGATCTCGGAAAAACGATCATGTAGACGTGAACGGCACTGAAAACCGACGCTGTATGAGAAAGTTATTCAACTTTGAATTTTCTCAATTTCAGTAAAAAAAATGGCCAAATGGACTTTACAAAATATTTTATTAAAAAAAGAATATTCCACAGAATATTCTGAGAATATTTTGTGGAATATTCGACAAAATATTCTACGGAATATTCTAGCAAGCGGCCAATCACAAGGTGCCACGTGGCCAGCCCAGGGGCCGACATGTGGCCCCAAGTTGGAATGAAAATTGCATTTCAAAATTTTATTGTACGCGGCGAGGTTCGACCCCGGGTGGGCGCGGTCAAATCCGGGCAGCCCAACTGTCGGGACAAAAGCGGTTCTTATTAAAACATGTGCACGAACTTGTATTTAAAGCTTGAATGTCTATGGGCGGCGCGTTATGGTTGGGGGCGTGGTCACATTAAAAGGCGTCGAGTGCGGAAAACTTCAGTTATTCAAACCGATTTCCGTTCGGTGCGGTCGTATGGGCCTACGTTTTAGCCCCCCATTCCAGCGGAATATTTGGTGGAGCACCCAAATTTAGCACTTGTCTCCAGTTTTGTTGGAGCTATCTGGCAATGCTCCACATTTAGTGGAGCTTTTCAAGGGGACACTAGGCAAACTTTAGTTAGTCATAACTTTGGCTAGAAAAATCCTTTTGAAGCAATTTTTTTTTTGATTTGGGGGTATTGAAGCATTCTGAAGCTGTTGGAATAGGTTGCAGAGCCATCAGGGCACTCTATCCATGATTTTATCATCTAATTTGTTTGTAGAGCCACTAGGGCTTGGTGAAAGATCAGTTGTATTGGGCTATGTTCATCCATTTGAGGTGAATGAATAGTCAATTTTTACTGTTTCCAGCACTCTATTTCTGAATTTGCAGCTATTTTATCCTTTTGAGGCTTTATTCACAATGTAATACTTATTTTGAGCATTAATGAAAGAGGGAAAAGCCTATTTGGAGGCTTTTGGACCCAGCAGAGGTAGCCCAAGAGAGGGGTGAACTGCTTAAACAAATGCTTATTGTTATGTTGTGCACTTTTGCTTCTATTTTCTAGAGTTTACTACATTAAACAGTAATTTTTAATAAGTCCACTTTTCACAATGAGACTTATATAGTGATCAAAACTCATTTGTTTCACTTCAAACCACATTACTTCCATTGCAGAATACTTGAACTTGCTTATTCACACATAAAATTTGGTTAATGAATACTTTGCAAACATAAACAAATATTTTCATTGCTAGATCGATTTAGTGTTTACTTCATATTTCTTTAGGCAGAGCCAGTAAGAGGGCCAGAAGCTTCTGGTTTCATCCTTTCTAGTAAAGGTGAAATAACCAGTAAAATCCCCTACTGTCAATATCTGTATAAGAAATATTTTGTTCACACATTTTAGATTAGATTGGTATCAAAGCTCTAGGTTTTTCTTTATAGTTTGTGAAATTTGTGCAAGAATATTGTGTTATTCTGCAAAATTTGATGCTTACTAGGCTGAAATTGAAAACAGGGGAAGGTCAATTGGTTAGAGCACAAGATAATCCTCAACCAAGGAGGGCTAGGGTGCCATTATCTCCACCTTCCATTTCATCCTCATTAGCTTTAGAATCAGCCACAAACATGTCTTCCAGAGAAGGAGAAGTACATGAGGAAATGGATCCCAAGGAAGAAGAAAGAGTCTTTAGAAAAGCTTTCTTGGACATAACTGAGATGATTAGGATCCTCTATCGGGAGAGAAATGATAGGATTGCTGCAGAAGGGTCTAGAAACCAAAGAGAAGAAGGAGATACTTCAGGAGGGAAGAAAGACAAGGATGATTCTAAGAAAGGGAATGGAGGAAATGGTGATCCTTCATCTCCATCATCATCCTCTTCCTCCACATCATCCTCTTCAACTTTTGTTAATCAGTCACACAAAACAAAAAAAATCTCTTAGAAATCATTTGTTAAAACTTGATGTAAAGTTTGAGTTTCCAATGTTTAATGGTGATGTGAATGCATAAAAATTGGATAATTGGATTAGACAGTTGGAAGTATATCTAAGAATTCAGAATTTGCATGATGATGACACAAAAATCCAATTAGCCTCATTGAGAATGGATGGAGCAGCTTTGGTTTGGTGGGAAGCCAAGACCAGGGAGGAAATTAAAAATCATGGTAAGATAACTCTAACTTGGAATGAGTTTATTACTGCTATTAAGAAATAGTTTTATCCTCTTGCTCATATTCAGAAAGCAATCATGAATTGGAAAAAATTTAGGCAACTTAAGGGTCAAAATGTGCAAGATTATACCCAAGAGTTTAGAAGGAGAGCACTTCTACTTGGAGTAGACTTACAAAGTCAAGACACCTTGTTGAAATACATAGGATGTTTGCACAGTTACCTTCAACATACTATTCTAATGTTCAATCCTACCAGCTTAGATGAAGTCTATGTCCAGGCTACACATTTAGAAGCTAGAGGAAAGAATACTTTTGATGAGGATAGTAATTTCAAAAACAAAGGAAAGAAAAGAGTTGCAAATTCAAGAAAGGACAAAGGAAAGTTCTTTTGTAAGAACTGTTCAAAGACAATTCATGATGAAGATCATTGTTGGAAGCTTCATCCTAAACTGAAACCAGAAAAATATAAGAACAAAAACAAGACCAAAGAAAAGGAGAAAACTGTAGCAACAATTGAGCAAGACTTAGGGTCAGACTCAGGATATGAGAAAAAAAGCATAGCCATGGTTTTAAAGAACATTAAGGGGAAAGAAGTGGTGCAAGACACAATTCCCAATTCTAGCTCTTTGAATTGTCACAAAGATACTCATGAAGAAAAGAGGAGGATAGAGCTCTTCCATGTGAGGGTAATTTCAAAACATACCAAAATTGACACACTGTTTGACAATGGGTCACAAGTGAATCTTATATCTGAAGACTTGGTCAAGCAGCTTAAACTTGAGACCATTCCACATCCGAAGCCTTATCCACTTGGATGGATATGCAAGGATGCCAATTTGCAAGTTTCAAGAAAGTGCATATTGCGCTTTGCAATAACTGCACACTTTATTCACACAGTTGAACTTGATGTGGTGCCGCTTGATATCTCAGGTATTGTTTTGGGAAGTCCTTATTTATTTGACAGGAAGGCTATCTTTCATCGCCATGAAAACAAGTATCACTTGTTCAAAGATGGTAAAGAGTACATTGTGAGAGCTCACAAGAAGAAGCTGGAATCTTCTTTACGCCATGCAATTCAATTGAAGAGACTGGTTAATGCAAGTCAAAGTCTAACTTTGTTAATGTTGAAACGACCAGATTTTGAGCATTCGCCTTTTTATGATGTTGCTAATGATTTGTCTCAGTTTGATAACAGTTTGTCTTTGAAAGAAGATGATGTTATGTTTCACAAATTACCTTTTGGGTCAACCAATGCAGAGAATGAAGTGTCAAAGCAAAGCAGTGCAAGCAAGGAGGACACACCATTCATGATGGGACAAAGTTGGTTTCAGAATGGTAGAATTCGCCATGGGAACAGTTTGCAAGTTGAAAGTTATTTTAAGTCTTCTAGGAAGTTTGATCAGTGTAGAAAAATTTTGTTTTCTACAGATTACAATTGTTGTTCTGCAAATTTTAATAATTTTCATCATGACTCCGTCAATCTTAGCAATGGTCGATCAGTTGATTCCAGAGACAGTTTATCATTTTCTCAAAAGCTTCATTTGATGAAATCGGGTAGATTTCAGTTATTCAAGGGTGGAAGAGTGGAGAATCAGTCTCCACATTATCAGTTTCACTAGTCAGAGAGCTTTTGGGGTCCAAAAGCTTCCCATTTGGGAGGTGTGATCAGGAGATCAAGCCCTTTGTGGAGAAATGCTCAAAAATTTAGTTTCTCAGAATTGATCCAAACTAGATCAAATGGAAATAGCTCAGAAAAATGATCTTGTAGACGTGAACGACACTAAAAACTGACGTTGTATGAGAAAGTTATTCAACTTTGAATTTTCTCAATTTCAATAAAAAAAAATGGCCAAATGGACTTTACAAAATATTTTATTAAAAAAAGAATATTCTACAAAATATTCTGGGAATATTCTGTGGAATATTCCATAGAATATTTTGCAGAATATTTCGGTAGGCGGCCAATCACAGGGCACCACGTGGCCAGCCCAGGGGCCGACACGTGGCCCCAAGTTGGAATGAAAATTGTGTTTCAAAATTTTATTGTACGCGGTGGGGTTCGACCCCAGGTGGGTGCGGTCAAAGCCAGGCTGCCCAACCATTGGGCCAAACGTGGTTCTTATTAAAACATGCTCACGAACTTGTATTTAAAGCTTGAACGTGTATGGGCGGTGCGTTATGGTTGGGGGCGTGGTCACATTAAAAGGCGTCGGGTGCGGAAAACTTCAGTTATTCAAACCAATTTCCGTTCAGTGTGGTCGTATGGGCCTACGTTTTAGCCCCCCATTCAGGCGGAATATTTGGTGCAGCGCCCAAATTTAGCGCTTGTCTCCAGTTTTGTCGGAGCTATCTGGCAGTGCTCCACATTTAGTGGAGCTTTTCGAGGGGACATTGGGCAAACTTCGGTTAGTCATAACTTTGGCTAGAAAAATCCTTTTGAAGCGAATTTTTTTTTGATTTGGGGGTATTGAAGCATTCTGAAGCTGTTGGAACAGGTTGCAGAGACATCAGGGCACTCTATCCATGATTTTATCAGCGAATTTTTTTTGTGGAGCCATTAGGGCTTGGTGAAAGATCGGCTGTATTGGGCTATGTTCATCCATTTGAGGTGAATGAATAGTCAATTTTTACTGTTTCCAGCACTCTGTTTTTGAATTTGCAGCTATTTTAGCCTTTTGAGACTTTCTTCACAGTGTAATACTTATTTTGAGCATTAATGAAAGAGGGAAAAGCCTATTTGGAGGCTTTTGGACCCAGCAGAGGTAGCCCAAAAGAGGGGTGAATTGCTTAAACAAATGCTTACTGTTATGCTGTGCATTTTTGCTGTTATTTTCCAGAGTTTACTACATTAAACAGTAATTTTTAATAAGTCCACTTTTCACAATGAGACTTATACAGTGATCAAAACTCATTTGTTTCACTTCAAACCACATTACTTCCATTGCAGAATACTTGAACTTGCTTATTCACACATAAAATTTGGTTAATGAATATTTTGCAAACATAAACAAATACTTTCATTGCCAGATCGATTTAGTGTTTACTTCATATTTCTTTAGGCAGAGCCAGTAAGAGGGCCAGAAGCTTCTGGTTTCATCCTTTCTAGTAAAGGTGAAATAACCAGTAAAAGCCCCTACTGTCAATCTCTGTATAAGAAATATTTTGTTCACACATTTCAGATC